>JAJIYU010020956.1:0-10213 GCA_030144865.1 Tinospora cordifolia | reverse complement strand
AAACTGACATAAAGCCCAGAAACGCCACATGAAAAACAAAAAGAAGGAGAAAAGCCGTGAATGATGAACGTGACCAAAATTCAAGGGAGGGAGCTTAACTCTCATAAAAAGCACATAATAATTTCAAAATCTGCTAAAAGTTTGTCGTTAATTACAATTTAATCAGATGAACAATTTCCTTAAATTATAAAATATGCTGAGAACCACCAAATCACTGATTGAACTTTCGTCTTGCAGACAAATAATTCCTACCCCCAGGCTTGTTACCAAAACGTATAATACTTCATTTACAACATTTCCATATAGGAAACACTATTGATTCCATGGATGGTCAGTGCACATGTTTACTCTTCGTGATGAACTGGTGAAGAACGAAGCGATTGATGCAAACGAACTGACGAACTGACGACCAAAAAAAAAACAAAAAACAAAACAAAACAAAAAAAAAAAAACAAAAACGAGAGAGAGAAATCACACGTATTATAAATTAAAATTCTTGAAAAAACAAAGTATTTTCTTTTTTTTTTTTTTAATTATGGTAGTAAAGAAAAAAAAGGGGGGGAAATCATTCCCATATCAGTCAAAAAAGGAGCACCCATTTCCCAAGAAAATTGAGCCGCTTCAACCAACGGCAGTACAAGCAATACGAGACAAATTATAAATGAATGTATCAAACAATTAGAAAATAGCGAATTTACAATACAAGACTAATTACACTTGGGTTTGTGGTCGATGCAAATTTTGAAGTCATCTACGCCTATGCCGGGAGAAGCTTGGAGATCCCATGGCTTGTGCTCCTCTGAAGCTCGGAGAATCAATAGAACCCCTGAAGGCAGAGTATGCAGATTTGGCAGGTTCAGGAACAGAGTCCAAGGGGATGGATTCAACAAAGCAGGCTGTGTTTATGCGCGTCCTTTCAAGCTCCGATTGAAGCAGTTCGGAACTGTACTGCTGTGCAAGCGCCTGAAGCAAAACATGACATGGAAGGTGAGTAATCTGATCAAAAAAATGTTGTCATTGTTCCAGAAAACTATCAGGACAAAACAGGCTTCAAAGATGACCAATAAACTTTTTTTTCCTTTTCTTGGAACAGATTAGTATCCTATGAATAATTCATATTAAGTAACCGAATATTTGAGTTTCAGGGCATCAATGACGTAACTGATGGAAATATTACTAAAGACCTATTGTCGAATCTAATTCACTTTCTGATGCTTTAATAGTGAAATAGTAAACACGTTGATGATGAAGATATGTATGGAGGAAGGCTCAAGTCCTGTTCAAGGACAGTATTAAAAAATCATTTGGTGAACGACACAAATAAAAAATGTTGGATTGAATTGATATTAATACAAATTTCTTTTGCCAATCCCCGTGATCCGAATGTGATATTAATAATTTCAGCAGCTAAACATTTTGACAAGCTAATATGAATTGATGTTGATAACTTGAACAGCTGGATCATGATATCTTGTTCTCTATCTAATGAAACCTGTCCGTGAACCAGTAAACTACAGGTTAAGGTAATAACATTTGTTTTTTGTTTTTTCCTTATTTCATTTTATTTTTCGTTTTGATCCTTTCATGTAATTGACTCTATATATGGGCATATATATCATACAAAGAAAGGGTATACTCAATGAAAAAAAAGTATGAAGTCTTACTAGTAGGTCATCTGGTGAGACAGTCATCCCTTGATGTTTTTCATCAGCAAGTGCCTCTTCACTACCACGAGTTGGGCGGCGGTTATGACCCGGATTCTCTGCAATCTCAGCTACACTCTCAGTGGCCTTCTCTAGCAACACGGCTTGCAGGGACTTAAGAGACTCAGTTGCATCGGATGTAAAATATGGATTTAATATAGTTTCAAAATACTCGAGCTGCAGAACATTCATGAACACCATATGGTCATTTAGATAATCAGAAATCCCTATTGATTCTAGTAACATATTGAGTTGAACATGGAACAGAATGTCTGCCGCGCATGCATGCCTAAATATTATTTCCATTGATTTTGAAACGGAACTTATTAAGAGATTTCAGACTTTAGTCATTTTATCATCCTTGGAATTGTGTCACGCAAAAAACAACTAAAGCTGTTCATTGTGTGATGTTTTACTCAAGACTTTTGCAAAGAGATGTAAAAAATCAAATTAAATTTCCCATGAATATGATAAACCGTGACACTGAAGTAAATGCAAATCCTTGTTCTCCCTCATCTTGAAATAAAGGTAAAATCTTTTCTTTTCTCTCCCCTTCCCCCTTAGTTTCCTCTCAGTGTGAATGCTCTCTCACTGTAGTAGATGGAATGAACAAAACAATTATATATATATATATATATATATTCTCCCAAAAAAATTTAATTTTCACTCACACAACACCAGATATGCTGGTTTAAGGGGATAGTAGATTGAGGCATCACAGACTGCAAGCCGGATTTTTATTACAAAGCCAAGCCAAAACAAAAATGTGAACACTGACCTCAAGCATAAGTTGACAAAAACCATTAGCATCAAGTGACTTCAGATTTTTGGCTTCATTCTCATGAAAGAGGCTAAGAAAAGTATCGATCAAGCCTTCAACAAGAATGCCTAAAGTCTTATCAAGCAGCGGCTTGGAACCAGAAAAAACCTGCAAAAGTAAAACCCTGATATGCTCATAATGGAACAAAAAATAAGCTGAACATGATAAATAGCTGGCAAAACTGAATCCAACACAATTTAAAAGTTTTTTTTTTTAATTTTTTATTGCTAATGTTAATCTCAAACAAAAAATATTAATGTCGTCTTGAAAGACTATGCAGCACCTACCTCTGCATGAACAGAAACAAGAGTATGCAGTAACTCTACAGCAGCATCTCGCACACCCTGCAGTAAAAATGAAATATCATGAGCATGATGAAAGACAGTAGTACTAGTGTAACCAGAGGGATCTTGTTACAGAGAGAAGCAAAAGAGGTAGCAAATAGTAAGGCTTCTGTTGATTATTTTACTTTAACAGCAGGTGCTCCTCCCCATTGAATTCCAGCATCCAATAGATAGCTCTCAGCAGCTGCTCTTATCAAATTTGCCTGAGAGACCCACAAAGCTCTTCAACTTAAAAATGGAATCAAGCATCATTTCATGGAAATTGCTTCCTCATCAACAAGAAGAAAATATGTATTGATGGATTCACAACCAGCGTGTTCAACACACTATGGCAATTCACTGTATAGTTTAATATGTAAAGTGGATTAAGAGCATAAGTGAACAATGACATGCAATAATATACACAAACAATTTTAGTAGCAGAATTAGATAAACATATGGTACAACTTATAACTTGCAGCATAAAGATGCGAATGCATATGTTGTACACTTCATATGACATGCATGTTTGGATTTTACTATTTTTTACCATACGCTAAAAATCCCCCAGCATACAGAAGATTTCAAACAAAAGATAATATGTGATGATGGAGAAAAACCATGAACAAAGTACAAATGGACACTTTCAGAACACTAACTTGAAACTTGATTAGGGCCTAGCTTGAGTCTCAGCCAAATACTTGCTCTAATTACAATTAAGTAATAAGAAGGAAAACATTTATAAAAAGGACTTTTCTTCAAGTAAAAAAAAAAATGATGGAAAACATTTTTTTTCTTCAAGTAAAAAATGCAAGTAAAAAATGACTTGCATTGGAAGTCATTACGAACTCATATCTACCTTAAATGCTTTAGGGGGTGAAGGCACCTGCTTTGACTTCAACATACCATTTCATACAGTTTGTAGCAAGGTTGGGATAGCTTCCAGTTTCCTGCCTCTTCTTAGGGGATTGTGGTAAACTCCCAACAGGATAAAGTTTTGAGTAATTGGTCTAGGGGATAGCACAACATTGTGTTTGATCACTAGTCTTCCTTTTCACAAAATCCTCTTTTTCCACCAACTTTGTGGCTCTCTTTTTTATTTCTTAACAAGTGAAATTCATTATTCTTGATTACAAACTCACAACAAAGACACATCCTGTAAATGCAATAAGGAACACAGCAAAATATTCAAAGATAAAATTTGAAATCTATGAGAGGACACATTCAATCATTAAAATGGTTTACACACATATTAAAAAGGGGATGATTAGATGCAACAATAAGGAAGAATAGCATAAAAACTGTAACTAGTAAAGAAAGAGGAAAAAGAAATAAATAATATGGATAAAAAATAGTTAATAAAACTAAACTATTCATACCTAGGATGCCCCCTTTTAGGAAAAATGTGACACATATTAATAACCAATAGTAATCAAAGAGGTAGAACATAGACCTAAAAGAGATTATTAAAACAGATGTCAACTTAGCCTGTAACAAAGTGAAATGGAGCAAGCAAATTCATCTAGCAGGCCCTGTATAGGTGGGATAAAGTTTAGTTCAGTAAAGTAAGTTAAATCATACTAAAAAATTTAGCCCATGAAAGAGCATATTGGGGGAAGTCGATTCATGTATCTGATCCCCTTGACTTGGGTGAGGACTTATTTCCCATTGATCTTGCTTGTTGGTTGCACTTGCACTGTCATTACAGTTTCAATTGCTTCTTATGTAGGCAGTGTCTTCTAAAATTGGCATGGCTAAGGCACATGACTAACTGCTTGAATAAAAAACAGAGAAACAACAGTAGTACCAAAATGTAACGCTTCATCCATCTATGTGAAGCAAATCTATGTTAAGAATATATTAATGATCTCATTCCCATCTGAGTAGTGTTACCTACTCCATTGCAACTTAATTTAATCTTCTAGTGAATCAAGAACTTGTCACTAAGAAGAGGTATTTTTGCAATTTACATTAGAAACCCACTTCACAGACAATCTATAATGCAGTGGAATCAATGATATTTTGCAGTGTAGTTTGAACAATACCATATCAAAAAGCATTTTATTAGTGATTCATTGACACTAGGAAAACAATCCATAGACAAGCTAATGTAATATAACCAAATGGCTTATACCATGCAGATGTCACTATACCTTTGCAAAAGTATACTGTGCAAGGACCTTTTCCTCAAGTGCCAAAAAAGACTTTACCAAATCACTTTTATCAGCATTCTCTTCATCGTTTTCCCTGCAATGTAGGCACAGAAATAAAAATTAATAAAATAAGCAAAACTTCAGTTAAATAATTTGCAAAACATCAAACAGTAACAGGTCAATGATAGGGCCCCTTCTGTAGGTAATGGACACAAAAAGGTTTTGGATCATTCTAGCTGCAAATAAGCCAAATTTTTCAAACCACTACAATAATAGTGCATCATCAATAAGACATAACAAGGCATGATTTGCATACCTAGAAAGAAGCCAAATATGTTTGTACTTGTTGTATAATTCCTTAGAAAGTTCATCTTTGCAGTAGCCAATGTTACTTAAAACAATCAACAACTTTTGATGAGGATCATCAACCATGCTCCCAGGATGAAGACCACAGGTTTTCCCTTCAGCAGGTTCTTTTGAAAATCCATTTTGTAAGTATGAAGTTTCCTTGTTTGGTCTAGTTAGACTTAGATCACCAGCAATCTGCTCTAAATAACCTGATGGATGCACACAGAACAAAAGGCCAATGTTGTTAATAACCGAAACAAAGTGACCCATTTCAAACAAAGGTGATCACGGCTTCAGTGCTTGCTGTCATACCTGCAAAATCTACAAAACAGTTCAAAAATGCAATTCTAACAGATTCTTGAATTTCTTGAAGATGCCCAAACATTCCCTCTAACTTCTCTGCCTCATTCCTCAAACTCTGAATCATCCTGGAATCAGAAAGAAAAAGGTAAAAATAGAGAAGACCAGATGGCTAAGAGCAATAACATAGTCTATTGCATAAACCAAACCATGCATCAGTTAAGCATGCTAGGCTTATAACCATTTCTGAAAAAGGAAATAGCAGATGTGATGGACTCAAGTTAAACAAACTATTGCATCCACCAAGGAATACCCAAGCAATAACAAACAAGCAATGAGCTCCCAAACCACAAAAATTTATATGAAAAGAACTGAACCTCAGTGACAATGTTGTTGGCTATAAAAAGGAAAGAATGGAAAGAATGAAAAATTCAACAGAATTCTCGATTGGATTGGAAATTCCATTTTATATTCCATACGGATTAAAGATCATCCTATCTTATACCAGTCCATTCTCGAAAATGAATCAATTTGGTGGCCTAGATATTGTTATTCATGGTATTGATCCAAATCAATATCAGAAAAGTAGTAAATTTATTGTGGATGGAGAGAACCATAGGTGATATTGAAATGAACCATGGCTGAAAACATTAGGAGACATGTGACCAATACTGAAAAGATGTGTAGCTGAATCAACAAAACCAATACAAATAGGAGAATGCTAAACTATTGCTTTAGTTGCAATGTTGCATTTTGTTATGCAACTAGAGCACTCACAACCATTGGATCATTTATTACATATATTAAGATGTGGGAGACCCATTCATCTACAGTTGCGAGTATTGTAGCTACATAAAAAAATGTGACTACAGCAGCTATATTAGCACTTATAAAACAATTAATCACGAATCACAAGGCAATAGAAATTATGCACTGAGAATTTGAAGGTCAAAAAATAAAATTTCAAGTACAGAGATTATTACACATATATCCAGGATGTCAGGATACAATTATTGATGCAAAGCCATAACCAAAAAAACAAATTATATATTTGGCACAGCATCTAAAGGTTATTCATGGTCGAATTCCTGCTTCTTGGACTTGTAAAGAATTTCCTTCTTCTTCTTGGACCTGTAAAGAATTAGTGCTTCTTTTATCTTTTTCTTTTATTTCTTTATTTATTTGCAATGCAACCTTTCAGAAA
Source organism: Tinospora cordifolia (assembly GCA_030144865.1). NCBI lineage: Eukaryota > Viridiplantae > Streptophyta > Magnoliopsida > Ranunculales > Menispermaceae > Tinospora > Tinospora cordifolia. The sequence continues at coordinate 3,362 of JAJIYU010020956.1, read as the reverse complement.
ATAGGGAAAAAGAAGTTGACTGAATTATGAAGCAGAACTCTTAGAAAAGGTTATCTAATCAAAAAATCAAGCAGACACAAATTCTATAACTCTACTGTCTCCAAAGTGTAAAAAGTTATGATTTTTCTTTTATGTTATGTTTTTGATAACAAAACAGAAATTTTGTTAAAGGAGTAACAAAAGATATACAAAGGTCAAGGGGGTACACAAGGACACAAAGTCATCCAAGGTCCAGATACCTAAAGAAATACATGTTAAGAATATCCATCGGGGGAAGCCAATTCGTTGAAGGAAGTATGTACTGAGAATTCAGCATTTCAACATATATCAGGAACTGTTTAACAAAAGCCATCCATTTCAACAGATGTGTTGGTTTTATACACCATGACATGCTTTTATTTTTGCCAAAAGCACCATGACATACAAGTTGAGATGCACATTAACATATTTTTCTCATTTTAACCTATTCCTATTTTCCTTTTTCAACAGTTACAACAAAATATCTTCTGATCTAATATCTTCCTATAATATCTCTCACTTCAAGAGAACTTTTGCTTAATGCCCTAAAAAGACTGATAGCATATTTCAGAACTTTTGCTCACAAAAGGTAATACTATCCAGTACCCATGTTCTGAAATATGCTATCAGTGCTTTTAAGGCATTGCCTAGGCATTTTTAGGAAGTAAATGCCTAGGCACAGTGCTAGGTACGCAATGGGGTTTGTGCAAATATTTACAAAATTTAGGAATGGTCTCTCCAATTGAAAGTAAATTATTAAAAAAATAAACTCAAGATTTAACACATACTAGTATTCCATCGTGTTCAGTTTCAGCAATCAGATACACAAACTTTGTTCCGGGACTTGACACCAACAAGTGCATTAAGCATACATAACTTGGAACATTCCAGTTTTCTCAATATTAACTATGTTACCCAATGTGACAGGAATACCCATGGCAAAGGCACAGAGCAATTCTGAAAGAAATATTGATGCATATAACAGAGATAAGATGTATATTTACAGAACCCATGTATCAAACCTGTGTGCAAACCTCTCTGAGTAAGCCTCAAACAATTATCTTTTTGTTACATCAATTGCTTATGAAAAAGAACACAGTGGATGAGGGCATAGCATGACCATAATTATGATATGACAGCAAATAACTTACAGATTGATCTGGTCCATCGCCGAGACCAACATGGCACGAAGTGCCAGAGGCAAAGAGGATATTGTGTATGGAGACTTATTCCTTTCAAGAATAGATACTGGGATCCATGATTCATCTTTTGAAATTTCCTCCACCGTTGACCTCATCCATGAACAGAGCCTTAATATGTAGATCTTCGTCATTTCAGAATGAAGCGTGCGAAGAGTCGTTACTAGCAGACACAAGAAAAGTATGTTATTTATTATAGTTTATACAAACAAAAAGCTAACTGAAGTTTGCAAGTTATCATAACCACCAGCAGTAGGAGGAGCAGACTCCTTTCCTTCAATGGCTTGGCATGCTCTGGATATCTCCTTTATGGCATCACTCATGTATGGACATAGAATATTTATCTCTTCAAGTTCACGAAATGTGTTGTGCACCTAAAAGAAGAACATCATTTAATATGATCTGTTTAATTTGGATATTAAAAAAAAAAAAAAGAAAGAAAGAAAAAAACCCTCACAAACCAAGAATACCCAAATAACAGCACAGGCATGCACATGCGCACATACAAATACCATTAGGCATAATAAAAATACTAGCCTTTGGAGAGGTCACCAATGGAAACTTTTGCGAAAGTTCAAAATTAACCTTTTTCAACCTAAAGCTGTCATCCGTTTCTGAATTAAGATATAGGATTAATGTGGTTCACTATTTTCAAACAACAAAGAATTATTGCTCTTCTACCCAAAACTAAAATTAGCATCTTCTATCTTGTATTGACAAAAACAATATTAGCAATATCCATAACTTTAAATTTTATTTCTAACTAAATATTTACATGTTTAATTCGCATTTAATATAAATCATATGATGTATTATAACAAGACCAAAAATATCACAAATGGATGCATTTAAGAAAGATGTAACCATTTGTAACTTTAGTGTCAACCTATCCCTTAATCAAGCAGAGAAAAGGAAGGAGATCCATGTAACTAAATTTGTATAGTTCGAAAAAGACTTTGTCGAATTGAGAAAATATGTGACACTCCAATATTAAGGCAAATATACCCACATAAAAAGAGATGGAAAAGTGATCATTCTTATATATATACAAAGAAGAAGAAGAAGAAGAAGAAGAAGAAGAAGAAGAAGAAGAGAGTCTTTGAAGAACAACATAAGTCTTAGACTAGTTGACAACAACCAAGAAGTTGGAAAAAAAAAAAAAAAAAGAAAAGAAAAGAAAAAAGAAAAAAGAAAGAGAAAAGAAAAAGAAAGAAAGAAGGAAAAAAAAAGGAAACAAATAATCAATAATGGAACTCTAAACTCAGCTCTTCTCTCAACTCCTTGATGAGCATATCCACAATGGACAGAAATGTTTGATTAGTTGATTCTCATCTTCCCTACGCAGACAACCAATTACATAACCAATCCCTAGCCCTTTTAGGACAAGATGGATGTTGGAGGAAGTCATGAGCGATCGATCTCCCCAAGAGGAAGACAAACCGGCTTGGTCTAACAAGAAGTCTAAAAGCGCTAGGAAGGATCATGGGATCAATGATGCTCTGCCACTGGGCAGACTCAAGGCTAATGTCTTATAAGAATTCACTGTTGTATGGAGACCCCGTGCACAATGGATTAGATCTTAAGGAAGAATACACGCAAATCTTAGATTCGGATGAAGAGTCCTGTGACGACAATGGCCATTGTGAGGATAAGGATGATCCGAACAGGAAGTCGATCACTGTGAGGAAAGTAACGAAAAAGCGCCTACATGAGGCCTAGAAAGGAACAATTAAGTTCAAGTTGTTAGCAAAGACCTTGAGTTTTCAGTTTATTGTAGATAAAATTAAATCTATATGGAAGCCTGTTGCAGAAATGGATATTATAGACTTGGGTTATGGTTGTTTTTGCAGCAAAATTCTTCTTAGAAGAGGATTACGACAACGTTCTTACTGGTGACCCTAGGTAGTGGCGAACCACTACCTTTTAATGAAGTAGTGGAAGCCTTTGTTCCAATCAGACAAAGAAGACATGGCACCTAATGAATTACAGGAGTTGTTGGATAAGGGTTTTATTACCCCTAATATGTCACTTTGGGGTGCTCAAGTATTGCTTGTAAAGAACAAGGATGGGAGCCTCCAGTTATGCATCGACTATCATCAGTTGAACAAGGTGACGATCAAGAATAAATAGTCTCTTCCACATATC
>JAJIYU010020955.1:0-10221 GCA_030144865.1 Tinospora cordifolia | reverse complement strand
ACAATTTCTAGCTAGTTTGAAATTGGAGCATTGAATCTTAAGTATTCTTGGATCTAATCTGCGCATCGATGGGTTTTGTATGTATGGGTGTTTTGTTTGTAAAATATGCAACATTGTTGTCACACCCTGACTCCCGGGTCGGACATCATATCTATCAATCTAAGGCCCTGTCGTCGGGCGTCGCGCAGCTCCAAGCTCGGCGCGTGGTCCGCCGAGGCACCGGGCGTGCGACAATCATCATCATCTTTCCACAAACTTCTATACACGAGGTTTAAATCATTTCTTAATTTCAAATAATCATTTCATTCATGCTTCACTAAGCAATTAATTTCAAATCAAATTCATCGGATGTTCAAAATCATATTTATACTAGAAATCAAGATAATAGTAGCGGAAACACTTTTCAATCAAATCTTTCTAAATCATTGAACACTGTTAGACATACAATATCTAAAAATCTTCAGTTTATCAATCAAAATAAACAATGTTCAAGATAGTAAAACAGTCCTGTAGATACATATACAAAAATATGATACATGACCCTCCGGCCCAAATCCAAAATATACATCATAAAAACTGTACAAAACAGAGAGACAGTTTAACACAAAATATCACCCTCTCTCTCTCTCTCTATAAATCATCCAGTCTCCGATCTGCATCCTCACTGAGCGCTGGGCCCATGAGTACCTGTAAAATAAAAATGGGGTGAGCTCGAAAGCCCAGTGGATCTCCCCTACGCATTAATAACATTATACAAACGAGCATACGAAACATGCAAATAGTTTCAAATTATTAGGGGCGTTTCAAACACTTAGTCAATTTATCTGTTGCACTCTAATATCAAGAATCTGCCATCTGATATTAGGAATTAAACGAAAGAGTGAACCACCCTCGGTATCCCAATTGTGGTCCTGAACACAATCAGGCACGACATCTTTATAAAACAGAAGTCTACCTCTAGGACCACAACCCAAGAAGATACTGAAACCAAGGAAAAAATCCTCATGACTTTCCAAATCCAAGGGTCTCATACGCTCACAGTTTGGCCTAATTGGGGGATACCCATGATGACGTCCTGGTCACAACTGGATAACATCTACGTGATGTACCAGTGCCCGTCCATCGCCCCAGTACGTGGAGTTCTTAATAAACCTTTAATGTTCTTTAGTTTCACAATCATAGTTTTCATTCCACACAGCATACCAACATGCTTATTCAAAATGCTAACCTAAGCAAAGAAAGCAAACAAACACCAAGCTAATCATAATATCCTATTACTAGAAAGCGAGTAACCAGTCATCAGGATATCATATCAATCATTCCACCCAAAGCATACATTCCTAGCATGGTACTAAGTACATGAATTTAAACATGAATCATATTTCGTATCCAACATCTGCATAATACTAAAGAGTGAAGAAGAGATAGTCAACCCCACCTGTACACGCCAAAATACTGCTACATCGTCACTCCTCGCACAACAGTCCAATACCGTCAATCTGCATCATTAAACGGTAGTGATACGTTACTTTGAGCTTTTAATACTCATTTAACCTAACCCTAGGGGTCCAGTATCATTCAATGTTTCAGAGTGTACACAAAACACTCCAAAAACGCTATTTGCGTCCATCGATCGCGGTCGATCCTGTTTGGACCCCAGTCTACACACAATGTCTCACCCAATAGTGGGATGTCGCATGTGTACGCCCTACTTGTGATTCCCATTTCTTCGTCGGAACCCCTTGATCAAGCCTTAAAAACGGGATCTTGTTTCAATTTGTTCAACCCCCTTCAATTCAACAACCAAATAACCATCATAAATCATCCACACTAGTGTCCAAACACACACACAAGGAAATGGAAAGTGCTCACCACGTTTTGATTTGGTTTCTAGCCACTATACCCTTAACACAACACTCTCAAATGGATCTCCATCCTTTTGATTTACTAGCAATTGATAACTACCTTAGATTAGATCAAATCTTAAGGAAAACTCAAATAAGATCAAGGAACTCACCTTCAAATCGCCCTCAAGTCGTCTCCTCCAAACCCCAAGCTGTTTCAGTGCGAAATGAGAAAGTTAGAGCGTGAAACGTATATATAGATCGCATAAGGACCGCGGTCGGAGCTAGACGGACCTCGGTCATCGGACAGATTTTCTTCGTGGACCGCAGTTAGCACTTTATGGACCACGGTCGACACCTTACGGACCGCGATCACCCATGTGACCTAATTTTTTTCCATAATTTTTCAGTGACCGCGGTCACCCATGTGACCTAATTTTTTTCAGTAACCGCGGTCGACAGTGTGATATCTTGTTTTTTAATGATTTTTCCCATTATCCAACATCCTGATTTATTTTATTTTAATACCATACTACATAATAATCATTTAAAACATGTTTTCACACAGTTTTACATTTATTTCAAATTTTTTTAAAAATCCATTTTTGATTTGTACACATTTGAAAAGTTAGAGTATTACAATTGCATTCTCAATATTCAACTAAACATGAGCAAGAGGAAGAGATAGTTATAGCAAGAATGGAACGAGTTCACGATGCACGACCACAGAATAATGCACGGCGATGGAAGGAAAGGGTCTTCATGGCGATGGAGCGAAAAATGGTCATGGTGACTAATGTTGCTCGACGATGGAGTCGTCACGGTGATAGAGTCTTCACGGCGATGATGGAAGGACAAAGACACAACCACTTAGTCACGGCTAAGGCAAATAAAAGGGAAGGCATTTTTGCTCATGCGTTTTTACCAAGGAAGGCATTTTTGCTCACGGTTAGGGCAAACTATAAAACAAAAAGGGAATGCATTTTTACAGTTTTAACAACACTGGTCAAAAGGAAGGGCGTTTGTTGGCAAAACACCTCCTACTTGGACTACTCCCACACCACCATGGACTTCCCAAAACACCACGTGGACGCATATGTGACAATTCACTGTTGAAAGTTGGGTATATTTTGTATAATTTTGATGAGTTAGATATTTTAAAAATAATTTATTTATTTTAAAAAATCCTATGGTGAGTGCCAACTTCGATTTGTTTATATTGGCATTAATCTCTTTTAATATATTTTTGTAAACTTCGGTGAATAGTACAAAGTATTTTTATAACTTTAGGAGCCAACATTGAAAAATATATTGATGCAGCAGATATTAAGAGTTTTCTAATTTTATTATTATTATGATAGGCAAAACAGTAAGCATTTAATTTTCTAGGATTAATTATTTAATATTAAGATGTGTGAAATACTAAAACAGTAAAGATTTATATTTGAATAGTTTTCAAATACCCCGGGAATAGATCCGAGGAGACGAGGTGGGGCTTGTAGCTCAAAAGATTTGAGCATGTGGTTAGGAACCACGGTGTTAGGATTCAATTTCATCCCCACACATAACCAGTTCAAACAAAAAGGAATGACCTTTCCTTCATCTATAGGGTTAGAAAGTCAAGATCGAGATATCAGGCTCAAAGCTATGGAACTTGGTTAGAGTATTTTTGTCGAAAATGATTAAATCATTAAATATAGTAGTTAGGAGGAGAATCAACATTTTTTTTATTTTACGCTTTGCAACTTTTCATCAGTTAGGCTTCAGTTGAATAGCAGAGCAAATATTAGTAGCATGGCAAAAAATGTTTTATATGTTGTTAATATGAATATGTTTAATTGATGGTAATTGTGGTTCTTTGAACAATCGATAACTAATCTTTGATGCATTGCTAGTACTAGACTAGTACATCAAAAAACCTTGTGTTGCGTAAAACCTTTAGCAACTAGTTTGGCCTTGTATCTTTTAACTTTACCTTTAGAGTTTCTTTTAGTTTTAAATACCCCTTTACAACTAATGGGTTTGACTTCATTAACTAAGTCAACTAGATCCCAAACATCATTTTTATACATGGAATTTAACTCAACTTTCATTACGTCGTACCATTTAGGAGCATGAATACAATTTTTGGCTTCAAAAAATGTTTTTGGATCATTTTCTTCACCTATGTCAAAATCATATTCTTGTAGATAGACTATCTAGTCATCTGGTATAACATGTCTCCATTTTCTCTGTGATCTCCTTAATGACATATTAGCTATTGGGTCTATTAGGATATCATTAATTATAGTTTCCATATGAGGTGTGTGCTCATTAGACTCTTAGTGACTTTCATCACTTTCTGGCATGATAATAACTGGAAATGAGATTTTATGTTGAAGAATGAATCTAATGAATGGTCATCCTCAAATACCTTGTGTCTGGGCTTCTAACCTATATTATTAGTATCATCTTCCATGAACCTAGCATTCAAAGTCTCAATTAATTTGGTACTATTAGACGGGCAATAAAATCTATAACCTTTAGATCATTTTGGATAACCAACAAATGAGCAAGTAACTGTTCTAGGATCAAGTTGTCTTTCATGTGGGTTATGTAATCTAGCTTCTACTGCACAACCCCAAATACACAAGTGTTAAGAATAGCTTTTTTACCTGTCCATAACTCAAAAGGTGTTTTGGTAATTGCTTTTGAAGGCACTCTATTAAGAACATATATAGCAGCTCTTAAAGCTTCACCCCACAAGAATTCAGATAAGTCTGAATGGCTCAATATAGACCTAACCATATCCATAAGAGTGTGGTTTTTTCTTTCAGTAACCCCATTTTGTTCAAGTGTACCTGACATAGTATATTAGGCTACTATACCACACTCTTGTAGATACTTAGCAAAAGGCTCTCGATTTTGACTTGTTTGATTGTACCTATCGTAGTATTCACCAACACGATTAGATCAAACAATCTTAATTTTCTTGTCAAGTTGTCATTCAATTTCTGTTTTATATAATTTAAATACATCTAGAGCCTGTGCTTTCTCAACAATCAAATATAATAACCATAACGAGGGTAATCATCAATAAATGTTATGTAGTACTTGCTACCAATAATGGTAGCAATATGAAATGGGCCACAAACGTCAGTATGTACAAGAGCTAAAAGTGTAATAACCTGAATTTTTATAATGCATACACGTCAAAAATAGAATTTTAAAACATAATATAATCAAGAAAGAATAAATGAATAATGTTTTTTAAATAAACGTATGCATCATGGGTTAAATAAAAAAATATCTATAAATAAAGTAAATTAAATCAATTATTAAAAGAAATAATGGTTGTATGAAAACAATAATAATAATAATAATAATTTAGATAGAGTATAAACAATGAATATATATGTGTGTGTGTGTTTAATGGGGTGTCTATATATACATATATATATACAGGTGGTATGACGATAAAGGTAAATATGATGTATTTGGTTATTAAGATAGGAAAAAAAAATGAATATACGTGGATAGTAATTGAAAGTAAATAAAAAAAACTAAATAAATAAATAAATCAAGTGTAGTAGGTGGTGGTTGGTGGAACCATGAAAACAAATGAATGAGAAAAATGATAAGGTGAGATGAGTGGTAATTAATAAGTTAAAAAACCAAAATTTCATTGGTCAAATATATATATATATATCTTTTAGGGGTGCCTTATGTGGGGAGATAAAAGATGGGATGAAATGAAATGGTGGTATGAGGTTTAGTTAGTTAAGTTGAGACATTAAATTTAACTGGTTGAGCAATAAAGTAAAATGAAGGGAATGGTTTGTATTTGCATATGGGGGGACGGTTGGCGTACACAAACAAAGTAAAGACTTAAAAGTAAAGATTTGAAATTTAATTGGTGAAAACATTAATGGGCACGTGATAGAGGTGTGAGAAGAGTGAAAAAAAGGAATTTCATTCTCTCATCTTGGCATCATGTCCAGAAATCACGAACCAAAAAAGAAAAGAAAAGGGCACGAACCGAACGAAGAAAGAAAGGGAAAAAGAAGGGAACGTCTGATTTTTTGTTGGATTTGATGTATAGGCAAACGGTTTTCTCTTATTTTTAATTGTAAATATGCTAATTAAGCCTTGTACTATAATCCTAGGGATGTAATTTTTACTGTAGATGGTGTTTTGTACCCGTACCCAAAAATTGGATATTTTTCTACAGTAAAAATTATACCCAAACACTGTTGGTGATAAGTAGATCCCAAATATGTAGTTGTTTTGCGTTCGTTTGTCTTGTAGATTTTAAAATAAGTACCCAAAGTTTTATAACCTTTGGATGAGTTTTTGATGGTATTAAACCCCAATAAAGTTTTAATTAGAACCCATAGAAATATAGAGAATAAAAATCTGCATCCATCAATACTAAAGTTTCGAATTTTGGATATCAATTAGAATTTTGTTGAACAATTGACTAATAGGATTATTTAATAAAATTAGAAAAATTAGAAAAATTACGATTTAGAAGCCTATTTCTTTGTAAGAAATTCACATGTGCGAGATCAAATTATTATATTTATATTTATCGTTGCAGATTTTTATAAATCATCTGGAAGATTTTTGAACTAAGAATTGGAAGCAGATAGGTAAAACAGTTCATTTATTTATTTTGAGCTATAATTAGTTCATGTACCATGAGGTGATTGCATTGCATATAGATCATGTTATACTTTCGGAAGAAAGTGAAATAGGAAATGAAAAGTTGACAACTCGATTTTAGGAAAGGATAACTTGATGATCATGTACCGAAAAATTCGGACCTGAAGTCGGGGTGTTACAAAAAACATATTTTACCTTTGGCACAATTAGTGCAAAAACCAAAGTCTGAAAAATCTAGTGTGTTCAAGACTCATTCGCTGACCAACCTTTCTAGTCTTGTTCTAGATGTATGGCCTAGACGCTTATGCCACAACATGGAAGAATGAACATTAATAGCATTATGTTTGGTACTCACATTAAATGATAAAAGAGATTGAGAAAATAATGCCACAACATGGAAGAATGAACATTAATAGCATTATGGTTGGTACTCACATTAAATGATAAAAGAGATTGAGAAAATGAGGTATCAAAGTTCAACATGTAAAGACTATCAACAAAAGATCCAAAACCAATACATGTAAAGTCATACAATATAGAAAGAGTACTATTGTCGAAGCGAAACTCAAACTTTTGTTTATCAAGCTTTGACACAGAAATTAGGTTTTTGTACATAGATGGAACAAAAAGTACATCATTCAAAAGAAGAAGAAAAAACCACTATCTAGTACAAGGCATATTTTGCCAACAGCTCGAACTGGAGCTTCCACCCCATTACCCATTGTCAATGTTCTTTGGTTGGGATTAACCTTCTAGCTCTTTGTGAACTCTTGCATAGAATTAGAAATATGAATAGTAGCTCTTGAATCAATCCACCAAGTATTTGGTGGCACAGTAGCTAAATTAAACTCTGAACGCACTAGACAATTGGTGCTACCTTTCTTTGCTAGCCAAGCTTGATAACCGAAGCAATCTTTCTTTAGGTAGCCTTGTTTCTTATAGAAAAAATATTGTTCTCTTTTCTTTCCACTTGGTTTATACAATCGACTGGATCTTGTTTTAGTGTTGGTCTTATTAACATACCCAGATTTCTTAAATTTTGTATTCTTATTTAAGGTAATGACAAATTTCTGTCCCACTTGATGTGCTTCTTCGAGCTCACTCTTTTGAATCGCTCTTTCTCTTGAACACATTGACTAATTGATTCGATTAATTTGCACTTCTCTTTCTGCGCATTGTAAGTAGTTTTAAAAACACTAAATTGCGCAGAAAGAGAGTTCATGATAAATTAGATCAGAAATGAGTCATTAACCTCCATATCCACTCTTTAATTGACTTATTATGTCAGTCATCTTCATTATGTGCTCTCTAACTCCACTATGTCCATCATAAGTTATGGTCAGAAGTTGTGTCATAAGAGTTCTAACTAGTGATTTAGTGGAAATGGTAAAGTATTCCTCCAAGGCCTTTAGGTTGTCCTTTGCAAATGGAATGTCTGGAATGACTCCTCTAATGTATTTAGGAATATTATTTTTAATATACATTAGGCTCAAATGGATGGATCTCTCCTATTGCTCTCATTCTTTATTTATCTTTAGATTACTAGAATTAGTAGGTCAAGTCGGTTCATCCATTCTAAAAGCTAAGTCCAAGTCTCCTAGCCCTATGTTAAACAATACATCATCTTTTCAGTCTGAGAAATTAGACCCAGTCAGAGCTTTTACACATGGTGATGAACCAACTGTCATAATAATAACAACACAAATAAACATCACATACAATTAGCAAGAATAATAACAAGACCACGTAAATAAATAATCTAATTGATGGGGAGATCAATTAAATTTTTCAGAATTAGCTTACATGCTTGAAACAATTAATTTTGAATGTGATCAACATTATATATAATAATTTGTCCTTTGGGTCAAAATTGTTTATATATAAGTCTTCCACTAGTGAAGGAACTATTCACTAATTGAGGCTAATTAATCATATAAGTTAAAATTTTAGTCCTTTGGGTGAGAAACTAAAAACTATACCTAGCATATTAATTACCTCAATTTGTTTAGTTAGATAACCTCAATGATCTATCTACCTTTGGGCTTGATCATTGTTTATCACTGTAAACACCAACATAATCCTTTTTTTAATAACCTTTTCTAACTCAATTATTACTAAAATGTAATTGACTAAGTCACTTTGGCGAACATTTATCAATATAATTTTAATAAATAACAATTAACAATTGATGAAAAATTGTCACTCAGGATCATTATGAATCACAGTAATATAAATAAGTAAACATATCTCCTTTTATATAAATGCTAATTTTGAGAAGAGAATCAATAAATCTTCAATCTTTACATTTCCACTTATGCAAAAGTTTAATAGAGAGCAAATATTTTATGCACAAAAAATCTATTTGGAAAACTCCCATGAAAGATTGAGATTTGTTCTTTTGTTTATTTATAAATAACAATTCAGTTATTAGAGTTGGTTCTATCAACTAATTCCATAACTTCCTTTTTTTTTTAATTTATTCTTTTTGCCGTTTGATATTAGATAATAAATCATATTAATTTATATTAAAGTAGAAAATATATAACATAAAACGCATCACTTATTCATGCTATTCATAGCTTGCATAATATTCTTGAGAATAAGCCCCAGAATTCTCTCAATGCATTAATATTTAATATTAAACAGTTTATTTATGATTAATTTTTGTTACGTTAAATGTTTTAAGGGGCATACACGTAATCATCAATAATGTTTCGAGAAATTTAAACTGTTGAAGGTAGCATTCGACAAACCTTATGATGATGATGATATTTAGGAAACTTTGAGGTTAAAGTTAGGGCAGTTAAAAGTCTTTTGTTTGATATTGTTATTTATTTGTATTTTTACGTGTTATAATTTCTTATTTACCGAATGAATATTAATTTTTTTTTTTTTTTTTGGCTTACGAATGAATATTAAATATAAGAAGTAACGTTGAACAATGTAACAAAGTAGGCGGCATAAGCAAACTTATTGATCATATAGATTTTCACAAGAAAACCAAATCAAGAGAGAGAAAGAAAGGTTAGCCTCCTAATTAAAGTATAATTGTATATATTTAGGAAACATATTGTAATTTAGCTAAAGTAAAATTTTAGTTAGGGGTGACAATTTATAAGACGACATGATAACCTAATCCGAACATGACACGAAGTTAACGAGTTTGAGTTTTGTATAAATAGATTTGGGTCAAAATGGGCCAAACACAATTAGACTCAATTAAATTTGAGTTACAAACATGTTAAACTGATAAACTTAAAAATGACACGCTTAATACAGCTATAAATAAGTTAAGATACAAATTATAAATAAGTTAATTTAAAATTAATAAATTTATAATATAATTTTTTTATTTTTTAAATATAATTTTTTAAAAACTTTAATTTACTTTTAATATGTTTTATATTTTTATTGATGTTATTTATAAAAAAAAATTATTTTAAAAATTGATTGTAAAAAGGTAAATAAATTATATATAAGTCCACGATTATAAACACAGTTACAACACAATTCTTTTACGACCCTTCACGACAAGATTTATTTATGACATAACTCATTTATAACATAACCTGATTATTACACGTCCTATCTACAATACGGTCTATTTATAACATAATGACATAAATTGTTACATTTAATTTTAGCTAGGTTAATGCTTAGAGTCTCTAAGCTTCTAAATAAAAAAGAGTGAGCTCATAGCAAGAAGAAACACACTCCTCGTGGTTCTAACAAT
>JAJIYU010020954.1:0-10219 GCA_030144865.1 Tinospora cordifolia | reverse complement strand
CAGATAAAATTTGTATATATAAATGTTATTTTCTATTTATACATATGATAATTTGGGTGTAAGAAACATGATTCTTTTTGCATATTTATTAACCTCTTGCATGATATATATATATATATATATATATATATTCTTATGTAATTTGCTCCTTTTTCTTTAATCCTTTGTAAAATCTATGTGAATAGGTCATGAAGGAGGAACCTGCTCGAAATTACTTCAGTATATTATATTTGCCTTCAAAATACTTCAATGCTTTAATAGATTTCTTTAGAGGTCTCTTCGCTGGCATCATTCACGGAAAAGACTACAAGGAGGGCTTCGTTTCCTTTCTCTTTAGATCTTTTGGGCTTATATTTCCTGGGGTAGCTTCTCACAGTCCAAGGGATTACGTGAATGCTGTCAGATTGGGAAAAATAAAAATAGCTGATGAAGAAGAAGAAGAGGGAGACGAGGGGAAAAGTTATGTTTAATTGTTTATGATATGCTCGTTGCTATATCAAAATAAGTGAACATTGGCACTAAGGCAATAAAAGGGAGTGGTTGATGTATTATAGTTCACACCTTATCTTGTTTGAACATACCAACTTTTCTTTAATATCAAAGTTGTTATATACATACACATGTTATATATATATATATATATATATAGTAGCTTGCCAAACGAGGAATAAGAGAGAAAAAAAACTACAGGTATGATTGGCATTATATAGATATTGTGACTGGATTGAAAATAGCATAAACCTGCAACAATTTAGAAAAGACAAAACCACTTGAATAAAGGGCATATTAAATTAGATATAAATCAAAACAAAGATATTAAATATAACAAACATCTCATTAATTTTATTGTTTTGATACATATCCTACCTAAAGATATATATTGTTAGAATAATAAAAAACCCTACGAAATCACAAAACACAAGAATAAAAGTTAACATTTGGTTCTCTTGGGCTAATTGTAATCACTAGAAATTAAATGAGGGTACTAGAAATTAAATGAGTGTAATAAAAAACAAAAATCAGGGTGCTATATTTATGTATACATTATATATATGTAATGTACATATATGAGGACATATTTTGTGGATTAATCCTTATTAACATATTCAATTAAAACCTAGTTATCTATATATTGTTATGTTTTTTTTCCCAAACTTCTTTGTATTTTTTTAAGCTCTTTGGCTAAATCTTCATTTAGATTATCATTATGTTGAAAAAATGCATATTCAAACATGATTTCTCACCTGACTACTTTGAGCTAGAATTTAAGCGGGATTTATATGTCATGTAACATCTTTTGCGAGGATTAAAAATATATAATTAACACGCTACACCCATATTTACATAAAAAAAAAACAAAAAAGGATAACCTAGTTCATGTGTCTAAATTTCACAATTTGCATGAAATATACCTAGAGTAGCAAAACATTCCTGATAGGGTGTGATGCAACATAAAACGAACATATCATGTGCATTACACAAAGTGATGCCAAACTTTTTATTTTATTAATAGAAATTTGAGTAAAAATGTGGGTACAAAATGTAAATCACCTTGGTTGGTTATGAAATACTAAGTGTATATACAATCCTGGGCCACATACCCTTTGTTTATAGTGCCTCCTAAGCACTTGAAAATTTAAATAAAGGAATGAGTCATCATCTAATGAGATGAATAGGCATCTTGTAGTGTATAATGAGCAATATTTATAAAAAGTTCATCAAGTATACAAGCATAAAATAAGTAATGCAACGACATTAAATATATGGCATGAATGTGACACATCATCATGAATTTAGTATGGACAATTCTACAAGAAATTATGACTATGACAACATCTAATGTTAGTCGTCTTAAACATATGACAACCTGCAAGCACAAGTTGTCTATCAAGATGTTGTTAAAAAGTGTTAATATTTACTAACATGCGTCACTGCAATCATGTTTTATGACACGCAATGAACGTTGTTATAATTTTTTACAACTTGTAATTGCATGTCGTAATTAACTTAATGGCATACATTCTAAACGTTATAACTATATTTACGACATGCACCATAAATGTCGTAGTTACATTTACAACATGTACCGTAAATATTGAATTTATATGTTACAACATGTACCGTTAATATTGAATTTATATGTTACAACATGTACTGCAAACATGTATTTATATTTACAACATGCATCATGAACATTGTATTTACGTTTTACGACATGCTTTGTGCACACTGTAATAAGCTATTACGTTATTCATAATATACATTGTTTTATAACATTCAGAACATTCAAATGACTAGAGTAAAAAAATTGTATCAACAATATGATTTGAATTTTTCATTTATTTTTTTATTTTTAATATTTTATTGAATTGAAATAACCTATAATATTTTGCAAAATTGTAAAACATTAATATAATTTATTAAAAAATTTCTAACACATATATATCATTAAAATAAAATTAAATACATATTATATTGAAATTTAAATGTTTAAGTATGATATATGTATTTAACATCATAATCAAGTCCAAAATAGCTATGTATAAAACAAATTACTTATATAAATTTACAAAAAGATAAAAAAAAGGAAGTCTAAGATCCACATTGCATATTCCTTCAATAAAAAAATCTTTCATGTCAGGACCCAAATCCTTTTTTTTATCCAAAATTAGTAGTTTCAACTTGCATCACACATGTAAGAAAATAGTGGTTACAAAAAATATGTATAGAAAACAATATATCTAATGATTGAATGACAATGGTTTGAGTAAACTAATACTTTCCACTTTTTATAACTACTTTCTAGCAAAACAAAATTTAAAATGAGTACATAGTCAATAATTTTTCCACAAAACCTCGTTAATTACTTATATCTAGTAAAACAAAAAAGGTTATATATTTTTATAACTACTTCCTAAATGTATAAGATTCTAGTCATATGATTCATATCTAATCGAATGATTTCAAAGTAGAGAAGAATGACTAGCATTACTCCTGGTTTGAATTAATTTTATTAATCTTTTAGGTCATGTAATAGTTGTGCCAATAGCGTCACCTAGAGCTTTTGTTTTATCTGTTGGTCTAATCAAGGACAATTCTGAGTTGAAGACGACATCAACCCATACCCTCAAATTATCTCTACCAAGAGGCATACATGAATTGTTGACATAGGATTCGTAGATGAAATTCTACTTTCTACAACTTATTCTTCATCTTTAAAGTTGTACCAATGCAAAATTTGACACTTCATATTCTCAAGAACAATGTTTTTTCAGCAATTATTATTGTTTTGATATGACTACATTAAAAACAATAAATGAATAAATAAAGCATAAACCCTGTGTCGATTATAGAATAACTAAAGAAAACAATAAAAATGATATTGTACCTGCATAATTTGATTTCCTAAAGATATATCTTCTACAACTTTATTACTTTGACTCTAAAAAAAAAAATACATACTTTAAAAAAAATTACTAGTTTGTTTAAAGTGTAAATTGATAATGCAACTATATACCTACTGTTGTAGTAGCATTTTAACCTTTTGAGTGAGAAGTTTTACTGTTTCACTTTGACTGTCAAGTTTTTCTTCTAATTCCTTGACCCTCCTAGTACTTTTGATGGGTGCATCAATGCTTGATGGTGTCACTCCAAATACAAGTCCTTGAACAGAACCACGTTGTTCAGGCCCTAACACTTGAACAAGAACACTTTGTCTAATCTTTCCTTCTCACATAGACTTAACATTGATTGGTTACACTCTTGTAATTTTTTCTATACTACAATTAAATTGTAAAAGCTAATATTATGTCAAAAATTCTTCACCAATAGCAAATAAAATAGGAGTTTAACTAATTTTAAAATACTCACCAATGAATCACCAACTTCTTGATTGATTGGTTCACCATCTTTTCAAGTATGTTGTGTCAATACATCCACCTCGTAATTGTAGATTGGTTAGAGCCCTTAGTTCACTATAAAATTTAAACATGGGAGCTAAACATTATAATATGAGATAAATTTGACTTTTCCCATCTTATAAGTATATAATCTTATACCATTTCATGCTTCAATCGAGCATATCCTTTATGACTCATTGTATATATGATTTTTTTGATAGGTCCTCATCTTCTTAATCTTATTACTTTTAATGTATAAAAAATTAATTGGGCAAATAGCATACAAATAAAATTATCAGTAATACAACTTAAGAAAGAAATAGAATTAAGTTACAAGTAAAAAGGATACCTCGAATTCTTTTGATAATCTATCCTTCACAAATTCTTTCCAATCTTTAGGATTCACGTTAGTTAGACGAATATGTAGGGCAGATTTATATTTTTTTTCCTTTTGACATCTCTTATTTGCTTAGTCAACCTGGACTTATATTGCCTTAAACTTTTGCCCATTGCCTGAGGTGTTAATTTTTTATGAGATTCATCACTGACAAATCTTTGTTGTAACAAGGAATTAAAATTAAAAATAAAGACATATAAGTGATTAACCTATAGATAAAAACAATACTCATATCAATATTATGTTTATTTGGACAAGAGACCATAATTCTTCTTTTACCTTTAAGTCAACTTGATTCCAACCTTACAACTGATTGACACATATTCTCTTACAATTACCCCAACATAAGATGATATTTTTTATTTGAATTTTTTGAAATAGGTTGGCCTCTTTCATTGTACTCAACAATCAAATGTGGAGTTAGATTGCTGATCATGCCCATCCTTCTTGTCCTCTTTTCTTGTTTTCCTTTTCTTCCAATGAATCAAACTCTTGAATTTCATCTACCTTGATCAAGCTAGTAGTTCCCACTTTTTTGCTTTTCTTATCAACCATTTCTTTTTGAATGTCATGTTCACTATCTTGGGTATTTGATTCATTTGAGGGATTATTTAAAATTATGATTTCCTATTTTCTTCTTCCATGAATAACAACAATTAATGCATTTCATTGCAATTTTGCCATTGCTTTTGCTTTTTTTTTTTGAGTTCTACATAAGATGAATAAAACTTAGTGTTAGTATGTTATTTGAAATCATTTAATAGCCCTTTAACATGAAAGAAATTAGAAAAAAGACTAACTTCACCAGCAATTTTCTTTTCCATTTCCAAAAAAATAGTGTCTAATTATCACCTGAAACAAGATTTATACAATGTGCAACAAATCATATGAAATGTTAATGTTAAAATCCATAACAAACAAAATAAGTTGTAAGCATTTTAAACGTCAATTGATAACATAATGTTCATACAACACAAAACATTACATGACCATTGTTTACATTTAAACATCACACATAGTTCCTTCTATTTAGCCCTCACACAAGGCTCATCATTTAAGTGGTCCAATTGTGGTATATTCGTTCTTGTACATTGTTCAAATTAGTTCTCCTCATAAGCGTTCAAATCATGGTAACCATTTGGCGGTGAATGTAAAACGATATACCAACGTGATGACTCATTTTAAGATAAAAGACTTGCTTGGCTTGAGAAACTAAGATGAATGAGTCTCTTTGAAATTGATTAAGCCCCTTGCAGAGATTAACCAAAGTAAACCCATCATCGACTCGAATGTCATTCGTAACATTTGCCCAGTCACATCTAAAAATAGGTAGTTTAATTTAAAATAATCTAAGAGTATGATATCCCTAAGGACCCCATAATAAGAAACGTTTGCTATGACTTGAGCATTGTCTTTTGCACTGGCTCTATATGTAGTGTCTGCTTCAACCAATACATCACTACTTTGTCTTGATTTTTTTTGTATCTATAGTGCAGTATCATTTCCCATTTATGATGTAACCTTTATATGACATTGCTTGCTCTCTTGGCCCTCAAACAAGCCATCTCAATGTACTTGACTCATTTCTAGAGCTTTTTCACTTAAGACCCGTTACAATTCAATGAAAAATTTAATAACAATCTCAAACTTAATAATATACATAACGAGTGAAGCATACATTACAGAAACTTATTTCATGTCTATGTGCTGAATAACTCTATATATTTCTTATTCAATAAGGTCATATTCCCCAAAAGTTGTTTGTTTATTAGCTTGAGTTCATCCATGTGCATTCAAATTACAAAGATATGGATCCATTTGGTTAGAAACTTTAGTCAACATATAATTATTTAAGAAAAAAATATACTTACTGATGTATGGTTAAGAGTAATAAATTTTTCCACAAACATGGGATGCCCTTCTAGTATGTGTCCATGTTAAACTTCCTCATTTCTTGGATGTCGAACACCAACTTTGAATGCTCGCTTAAAGTTTTACTAAAAAATTGTGTTCATTTGTCTGCCAAATAATGTTCAGTTGTACATCTTTCTAGTCATGCACTTTTTTTAACATATCCTTTGAGTATTTTCATTAACCTATGACATAACATGAATTGTATCTAATATTAAAAAATATCTTGCTAAATATTAGTAAAGAGGCACTTTGAAGAAGTAAGGAATTGAAGGATAAATTTATTATTTTACCCCTATTACCTTTCAAATGTATATGTTCGACGAAAATTGCACTGGGCCTCATAAACATGCTTCTTTTCCAAGAAGGATTGTCAAATGAATCATAATATCAAAGAATGATGGTGGAAAAAACCCTTCCAACATGCACAAAATCAATGAGATATTATCATCCAACTCTAACATTTTATTTATATCAACAACTCTAGCACACAAATGGTTAAAGAATGCACACAATCATGCAATTGCACTTCCTAGACCTTTGGGCATTATTCTTATAATTGCAATGGATAGAAGTTGTTGCATTAGCAAATGACAATCATGAGACTTGAAGCCAATAACTTTACTATCATTCGCATTGACACAATTACTTATATTGGAACCGAAACCAATGAGCAATTTTAAGTCGGAAAATCGCTTACAAAATTTATCTTTGATAAGGAATGTGAAGTAACAAGTTTGTAAAATTTATTGCCTCTTTTATCTAGATTTAACTTAGATCTAATTCCTATACTCTTCATGTCTAAGAGAGAATTAAGCCCATCTTTGATCTACTTTTAGTATCCAAGAGTGTGTGAATGATGTTATCACACACATTTTGCTCGATGTACATCACTTCTAAATTATGACGCAAAAGCAAATGTTGCCAAAAAAAATATGGAATACCTTTAGGTTAATAAGTTATAATAAACTAGCAATCTATTGAATAAAAACTAATATAACAAAATCTTTTATTAGTTTCTATCTTCTAATATGGTAATTCAAAAAATATAGACTTCTTTTTCCACCCTTCATTTTCATTTTTACTTTTCCTTTTTTTACCACTCTTTCCCCAGTCATTAACTAAATCTTGAACCTTGGAAAAAATTTGCTTCTCCTATAAACCACTTAGGTCTCCCACGAGTTTTGTTCAGAATGTATGTGTATAGTGGAGAAATCACCTATGACCCATGTATGCAAATTTCTACTATGAGGTAACCATTCATAACATGTGTTTGTTTGACATATGGGGCAAGCAACCTTTCCTTTTGTTTGTCATCCGAACATATTTCCATAAGCTAGAAAATCATTTATGGCCCATAGTAAAGTTGCCCTTAAATTGATTATAGAATCATTGAATGCATCATACATGTCCACACCTATTTCTCACAACAATCACTACAATAGATTGACCATACAAGGATGTTTGAAAAACGTCCTATAAGCAATTTTAGGATGTGTTAGCAAACATTCTAGATTTCAATGTCCTAATTACAGTTCTTTTTTAAACAATATTTTCTAAACATTCTTATTACTAGGAAAAAGACGTTTAAGAAATTGTTCTAATAAAATTTATAGAGGAAGTTTTTATAAACGTCATAAATGCAAGAATGAAGGACGTTTATAAAACGTCCTTAAACATTGTATCAAAAACATACGAGAAGCGTCATCGAAAAGCCTATCAACGACGTTTTAAAAATGTCTTTAAGACATACATAGATGACGTTTACAAAATATGTTTAATACTTTTATAGAAGACATTCACAAAACGTCCTAGATACACTCATAGAATATGTTTTCAAAACATCGTTAATATTCTTATTTGGAACATTTTGAAAACGTCATCATAGATACATGTATATGAGACATTTACAAAATGTTCTCGAAGCTTTTATTTAGAATTTTTTACAAACATTGTGCAAAATGTCATCATAGGTACATGTATATAAGACATTCACAAAATGTCCTCAAAACTTTTATTTAGAATGTTTTACAAATGTCGTACAAATAAATAAGGAAAATTTTAGGTAATTGAAAATGTTCTCAATACCTTCTTGAAACATATATATATATATATATATATACTTTTATAAAATTAAAATTATAAGTCCATATATTATTTGTTATATTATTTTCCCCTGGAATAGTGATTGATATAACAACATGAATTACAAACATAAAAAAAGATAAAAAATTCATACCCTTAATATGTGACAACCCATGATTTTGTACATAGAAATTTTTGGTTCAAAGTATGTAGTTTCTGAAATTTTAAATGAAATACATGAATTATCCTCAATTTTTCGCCAATTTTGAATTATTTAATGAAGAAGAATGAAATAATGGGGGAAAAAATATGATTTTGAGAAG
Organism: Tinospora cordifolia; assembly: GCA_030144865.1. Classification (NCBI taxonomy): domain Eukaryota; kingdom Viridiplantae; phylum Streptophyta; class Magnoliopsida; order Ranunculales; family Menispermaceae; genus Tinospora; species Tinospora cordifolia. The sequence continues at coordinate 1,604 of JAJIYU010020954.1, read as the reverse complement.
AAAATACTTGAGATTATAAGGAAAATGTAATTTCTTGAGAAAAATAATTTTCGGGATTAATTATAAATTTTTTGGAATAATTATGAAATTTTTGTGTAATTAATGAAATTTTTGGGAAGAAAATATAATTTTTGGTGAATTATTCAATTTTAGGAGAAAATAATGGAATAAATGAGAAATTGATGTATAATTGGGAGTTTTAATGAGAAAATGGTGAAATAATAGTTTTTAATGATTTTAGAAAAAATACGAATTTTCGGATGTATATGCATGTGGGAAAAAGAAAACACACAAAAAAAAAGTTATTAAAGGGGGGCCTGGGACCCAGGCGCTAGGCCTGGGCGGTCCAGGCCCCCAGCGGCCCAAGCCCGGCCCGCATGGGCTTCCAACCCGTGCAGGCTCGGGCTGCAAGAGCGAGGCTCGGGCGCCTAGCACTCGAGCTTGGCGCGTGGGCCGACCCGACTGGGCTGCCCAGCCCACGCGCCCACATCCCCTACCCCCCAGGTTTTCTTCTTCTCCCTTCATTTCTTCTCCTTTCTTTGGTGGAAAAATCAGCAATTTCAATAGTTTTTGGCCCCCGAATTTTGCCACTTCAGCAGCTTCGCCATGCAGAAACCAAGGAGAGTATAAATGTCCACCATGTGGACAACCCAACAAGCCACGTGGGAGGCCATGTGGCGAGCTCATTGCCAAGCATGAAGAGCCCAAATCATGCAACAAAACCATCTTTCCTTGCTCGATTTCCATGCTTGAAACACCAGATTTTACAAGCTTCGTTCTCCTTCATCCCACCACCATTTTGGACGTTCTTGTACTTGTTGGAAAGCCCTCAGACTCCTCTTCAAGTTTCTACAAGCCTCGGCCACCATTGCGCAACTGGTAGAGACGAAAACAACTGGGAAAAAACGCTGTCCGACACTTGGAAACCCAGAAAGATGAAACTACATGTTGATATGAACTTTGTTGAACTTGTTCACCATCTATCCGAGGTCAGTTTTGAACGTATTATAGCTTGTTGGAAAGGTTGAAACATCTAATTTAACTTTCCTTTTATATAAAATGACAAATAAATGGTGGAACTATGTCAAAAATAGGACCAAAGTAGACTGCTCACCCACTGTGACAACAATTTTCAGAAAAGTAGTGTTGGAGGCAACTTGAGACTACCAGTTGAAGTGGATAAGAGCATCAGATCAAGTCGAGCTTTGGAGTGATTAAAGCTCACTTTAAGGACTAAAACAAGGCATAAGTTTTGAACCATAACCCTTTGTGAGTACAATTTACCATGCTTGCCAATATGCCTTGTTAGTTAGGTGTTGTGGACTTAGAAAAAATTTCAGAACATCCTCATGCACACCATGTTTTGGAGTGATGTTTGAGAGCAAATACGAGTAGAGTTCCTTACTGTTTTAAGTGAGACTTATTTAATCAGGATTCCAAGGCCTAAACTCTTGCATAAATAGCAAGGAATGGCCTCGGATTATGTAATACCTCAGAATTTTGTCAAAAAATTTAAAATAAATAAAATAAGTCAAATAAATTATTTTGGGTGCAAATGGTGGGTTGACACATGAAAAATAAAATAAATTAGAGATATAGTGAAA
>JAJIYU010020953.1:0-10265 GCA_030144865.1 Tinospora cordifolia | reverse complement strand
TTTTTGGATGTGTGGTCCAACTTGTTAGTTCATGTCTCCTCACTTCGTTTCAGGTCGTTTTAGGTTCATATGAGTCACTAAATGAGGGTTTAGAGTTCTCTGAATTTGGCCCTAAAATGAGGCTAGATTCGTTCTGTACTCAAATTTCACTGAAAGGGTAATAGTTTTTATTTCATTAAGTACAGAGTTTCCAGGGTATTACATTAACTCACGTTCCCAACTGTATCTGTAGACTTTCCAAAATAGGGATGTAGACCTTGGACCTCAATTTGACTCTATGGAATTAGGAACCCCATGCAACCGAACAATCTCACGCACATACAGTTTACCAAATTTATTAATAGAATCTCATCTATTCATTGGTAAGAAAAGAGCAGAATTTGTAAGTCAGTTTACAATTACCCAAATAATGTCATGTTTCCTCAACGTCTTGGGCAATCCCATAACAAAATCCATAATCACATGCTCCCATTTCCATTTGGGAATGGCTAAAATTTGTAATGTTCCACTGAATGCTTAACCTTAACCTGCTTGCATTTCTCACAGTGTTGTACATATTCAGCAGTATCTTTCTTCATCTTTGGCCACAAATAAGTAGGTTTGGCATCTTGATACATTTTATTGGAGCTTGAAGGGATTGCATAGCGAGATTGGTGAAGCTCGTGAAGCACGCTTCATCTTAGATGATGGTTTATTAGTACCCAGAGTCTACCTTTGAAGCATAGTGCACCATCACCATCAATACTTGTAGACCACTCCTCTCTAAAAGTGTCTTCTACTTGTTTTGAACATCGCATAGTTTATGTCTCATGGTTGTTTCTCAATGATCTCATTTATCAATATTGATTGGGCTTTTAATTGTGCACTAACCACTGTTTCAATAGAAATCTCAAAATACACATCATCTTAACATAATTAATCAATATCCATTCCTAAGACATCTATCAAACCACACATGTTGTCTCGATCCGCTTCCTGCTTAATGCATTAGCCATTACATTTGTCTTTCTTGGGTAGTACGCAATTGTAAAATCATGGTCCTTTAACAGTTTTAACCATCTATGTTGTCTTATATTTAGATTTTTTTGGGAAAATAAGTATTTTAGACTTTTATGATCATAATACAATGTAAATTTCTCACTGTCTAAGTAGTGCCTCCAAATTTTCAATGCAAATATAACTACCGCCAATTCTAGGCGTAAACTTTTAATTAGCGTGAGGCATATGCAATCACCGTGTCATTTTGCATCAATACACATCTCAGGACTAAGTGTGATGCATCTATATAAATAACTAACTCCTGGCCTGGGTCTAGTAATACTGGTACTGGTACAGTCGTCAATCTCTGTCTTACTTCAATGAAAGCCTCTTCACAATTATCTTTTTAGACAAGTCGAACATCCTTCTGGGTAAGCCTCATAAGTGGTGCAACAATCCTAGAGAAATTCTGAATAAATCATTGGTAATAACTGGCTAATCCTAGAAAACTTTAGATCTTTGTCACAGTTGTAAGTCTTGGTAAATTCACAAGAGCCTATATCTTCACGGGATCAACCAAAATGTCATCTAGTCCAACCACATGACCTAAAAATTTGACCTCTGACAACCAGAACTTGCATTTGCTAAACTTAATACAGTTTATGTTCTCTCAAGGTTTGTAATGCTATCCTTAGATGCTCAACAGGCTCTTCTTGAGACCTCAAGTAAATCATGATATCATCAATAAAAATAATGACAAATCAATCTAGATACGGCTTGAACACCCTTTACATCAAGTCCGTGAAAATCGCCAAGGCATTTGTTATAACAAAAGACATAACCAGAAACTCATAACGGCCATAACAAGTCCTAAATATTGTCTTTGAGACATCCTCCTCCTTCATTCTCAACTGATTGTGCCCAAAAAGAAGATCAATCTTGGGGAACACTGTAGCACCCTTTACTTGGTCAAAAAGGTCATCAATATAGGGGAATGGAGACTTATTCTTCATTGTGACTCTGTTTAGTTGACGGTAATTAATATATAATCATAAACTCCCATCTTTCCTTTAAACAAACTAAACAAAATCTCCCCATGGAGATGCACTTGGGGAAATGAAGCCCTTTTTCAATGAATCTTTCAATTGAACCTTTAACTCTTACTATTCCTTCAATTCATCATATATATGGTAATCAAAATTGGTTTCCTGCCAAAAACCAATTCAATTATGAAATTAATATCATATTTAGGGGTTAATCTAGGTAGATCGTCAAGAAACACATCAAGAAAGTCTCGTACTATTGGAATGTTTTGTAGCTTAGTTTTATTAGGCTTTGCTTCAATATATATCAATTCGGCTAAAGGACCCAATTCATCATTTGCACCTAGCCTTCCCATGTTAGTAGGTCTGTCTAATGTTTCATCCTAAAACTTAAAAGTTGGGTGTCTGAGAATTCGGGGGACTACTTTCTTAGTGAAGTTGTCCACATGTGCATGATACACAACTAACCAATCCATACTCAAAGTTACATCAAACTCTAAAAGTTCGAGTACCCTAAAATCAACAATCATTTCAAAGTCTCCAAGTCGAAGTATACATTGCTCACATATCATATTAGAGTATTTTTGTTCTCCTACCACCACACTCAACATAAGCCAAGTTTTTGCCCTAACTGGTCTAAGGCCTAATCTATCCACAACATTTCCCGAAATGAAAGATAAAGTAAAACAACATCAATCAACACATAAATAGGTTTATCATTAACATAAAGCGTATCTTCCACCAAAGTCTTAGTAGCCTCAAGGTTTGGCTCAGTAATTGCTTTTGCCTACTCTTGGACCACTGGTGGTTGAGAATGATTAGAATCAGAGCTTATGCAAAAGGATAATCATGTCTCTGATGATGTGGTGGACCACATGACCAACAAACACCCTATTGTCTTACATCATCCCATTACGTTGTGGCTGCTCTGGGGCAAGTATTTGGCTCACTAGGAATCGACTTCCTCTACCTCAACCTCAACCTCTACCTTTGCCTCTATTGGCCTGAGGTGTATGTGCTTGTTTAGTTAGCTGTACTTGCCCTTGAAAAGGGGTAGCAATCATCAATATGGTACCAAATGGCTAGCTTTGAGCAACATATCCACCTCAAGCATACCTCATCTTTTTACCCCTTCATGATAGTAATCCCTACTCTGTTGAGGCTAATTAGTCAATTTCTATCCTATGGCGGCATTTGCCATAGTAATTAGTACATTAGGTCGATCTCGATTTTTTGTAGCCTCAAACTCTTGTGTGTTCATATATACTTCTTGAAATTTATGCATTTTTGTCATCGTGAGAATTTGACAAATTGCAGGTCTTAATCCTCTGAAGAAGAAACTAGCTTGCCCTGTTTCTTTCGACACTAACTTTGATGCATAAGCCTTCAGTTTTATAAACTACAGAGCATATTCTTTTACTGCCATGTCACCCTACCGAAGAGTTAAGAATTCTAATTTTTTCAATCCTCATTCAGCCTCAAATACATATGCTTTCACAAATAACTCACAAAACTGGGACCATGATGTAATATAACCCTCAACTTCTTTGATTGATCACTACTAATGACCCGCATCACCCTTGAGCATACGTGCAACAAATCAAACTTGTTGATCTTCTTGGAGTTAAAAAGTTTTTGCATTTTTCTTGACTAATCATTAGCTGCCAAAAGAATTACACCTCCCATAAATTCCTTAGGTTTTAGTCCTATAAAATCTTTCCATTTCTTCTTAAAAAAACCTTTTGGAGCATCAAGAGGAACTACTGTCGTTGGCTCTACAATTTTTACAACAACTAGTTGTTCTACTCTAACAGGCTATGTTGGGGCAAGGGGAGTCATGTTGGCTGGAGCTAGTGTTGATGCTGCTTGCCATCCTATGTCAGCTTCGAGAGGATCCATATGCTCCTCGCATGCAATATTTTGGGCCAGCATCAAAGCACTCTAAGTCTATTTTGCATCATTTTGAGTTTTTAGCATTTGCTCCAGGCTCTAAATTGTTTTCAATTCTGTCTCAGGAACAGGAGAAGGATGTGGAGTCAATGGTCATGGCTCATGTTGGGGTCTCCCTTAGCATCTCATCTCAGTCTATTCACAACACACAACATTCAATCCTTTAATTTGCGCAACTTAGACCATTCCTGACATATATCAATGATAATAGTAAAACAACTAAAAATATGTGTTATTGTGTAAAAATTTTATTTTACATTTTTTTTTCAGATCATTACTCCTCAAGATTCATGGGACTTGGCTCTGATACAACCACTTTCAAGACCTTATCTATCCTTCCATGAGCGACTTGACCAGCACAGTAACCCATTAAATCATCCTCCACACACCAACCCAATGAATTACTATTAAGTTTAACATCATCTAGCATTCTAATAACATTAAAGTAGTAGCAAAATATTTCTTAATTTAAAATATCATCTTATACTGTGTCAAAATATATAATATTACATTCCTTTGAGAGTTCAAAAGGCATTTTTCCTAACCCACAATATTTATAACAAAACATACAATACCTTATATGTAGTGGAATTTACTAAATCAATTTTCCTTTACCCTTGTCCTACGTATTGGATCTTGAAAATGGTAAAAACACTAGTAAGCCTAACAACGTTGCTTAGTGAGTAGCATAAATAACACCATAGTTAGTATGCATGGAGTCTATTAAAATGATGTATGCGTGAAATTTCATTAACAATTAACACATTTCATTCACAGTAACAGTATTGTTAATTGTATGTTATATTTATCGCATTATAGCATACACATTAGTGAAAAACTAGTTTGACTATCGAAACCTATTATAGTGTCAAGAAATACATGTTATCTGTCCAATAATCAAACTTGCTATCAATGTCAACAAACACAGAACGTCTTTCCACAAGAACACCATTGTTTTACCATACTTGCCATGTATTGTCATTGCCCTTCTCGAAGATTTTCAGAGAACAACAGTTCTTCAAGCTAATACACCATACTAAGCACTAGAAAATCTTAAAATCCCTTTTCATCATGCAACTTATAGAACATGTAGGAAACTAAAATACATGCAAGTAAAATTAAACAACACACACAACAACTAAAGTATCATAAACACTACTCACAATACGAATGCTTCTCCTCAAGATTCTAATTTTAATTCTTGTATCTCACGTGTTGTCACATGGCTGATTGTTTATTATGATGTCCATTATCACACGACTACTCGCTTTATTGATTAGTTTGATTTGTGGGTCATATGCAATATATGTTATTCATTATTGTGGTTAATAACATTTTATATTATTGAAAAACACTAAGAAAGATTAATCAAGATTTTTAAATGCATACACGAGCAATGACTGGCCATCTAATGTTATCATGGGTGTCCCTAACCATAGACTCGGCTTCAACCACTTGATCTATTTTGAGATTTTGGTTTGATCTTAATGACGAGAAGGACTGAGAATCCAGATAGACTTCACTCTACTGATTTGGTCTAGATAGACCATTGGCAAACACCAAGGAAAAATTTTTTCTGTCTTAACATCAGCTTAAAGGCAACTTGTTGATTGAAACTTCTAATCTCTAAAAGTGTGTGATTAACTAAAATAATGGTTTGAATATTAGAATGATCCACTATATGTTTTTGAGTTCACCGTTCCTTTTTTTAACATTTCAGGTAACTAGTGACATGGAGCAGTGAAAGATCATTGATTAGCATCTTGTAGTAGGGTTTCTATTATCTAGTTGGTTCTATTTGTTAACCACGTCAATGTTTTTTATTTTTCTTTCATGAGCTCATTCTTTATTTAATAATAGGCCATGGGGCTTAAGATTATTGAAAGACTTTAGCCTTTTGGAATTCTTATTTAAATGCGTTAGGAGTTTTTCTTGAACCCTTATGACTAATTAAATCTCTATTTTTTTGTCCCTTTCATGGAATTCCTTTTTAAATGATTTGGTGTGGTCTTATGGTATGAATTGATCAGTCCAAAACATGATATGATAGTCCAATTGACAGATATGAAATATGGTAATGTCTTGTCTCTCGAGTGGCCTAGTGATATTAAGATATTTTGTGTAATCGTGATATGTTCATGGTGTAATTATGATTGTTTTACAATGACATTCTAGTAAATATGTCCCCAGAGGAAGCAAAAGTGTTAGAACACTTAAGCTATTTTTGTATATATTGAGTTTTTAATAATTTATTTATAGTTAAATTGTACTTTTAGGTAACTTTTGTGAGACAAGTGCATACATATGTTAAAAGGATGCTTAGTGTATCGAAATGTGACACATGAGCACCATATAATATCAATTTAACACACATTGCCCAAAGTTTTAGGGTTTAAAGTATTATTTCTTCAAAAAAAAATTAGCGTAAATTACTTATAATTGAAATCAATAGTAAGACGTATTTGTTTGGGTTTGAGGCTAGAATATAATAATCATTAAAAGGGTTAATATGCGTTTCGCTTCAAATTAATATACTTAAAAAATTATTTTTATATTTTTAAGTTTACAGAAAGTGTTGAGAATGAAATTAATATGACATTTCATTCGCTTGCTTGAACAAAAGTACTAACTTTTATAAACTGAGTGTATAATGTAGCTATAAATAAATGATTAGAGGCTCCATCTAATAAAAAAAAATTTAGAGCTCAACCATAAATTCTACATTTGAAATGTTAAGCTTAAAAAAAGCTAACAAAATGATATTTTCTGAAAAGTATCATAGTTTTTTAATAGAGAAAATTATAAAAATTGTCACTTATAAAAAATTATTAGAAAAATATTTTTCATTTTAAAACTTCTCAGTCATATCAACTTTTTAAAACTATTTACACTTTTACCAATTTCTTTGTACACACAAACTCGTGAAGAAAAAGGTCTATGCACAAGAAGAAGAAAAAGAAGAGGAAGAGCGATGTTGAAGCATCGAGTTTGGATTTGGAGCTAGCGCTTCTCTTCCACCTACTTTTCATTTACTTTTGATCTCTTTCACATTCATTGTCTCTTTTTCTATAGCTTGTATTTGTTTTCCTAAATTTTAAAAAGTGAAAAGGACAAATAATTCTTTTAAGTTTTAGTGCATCGATATCCTTTTCTTCTTCTTCTTTACCTATGCAAGTTTGAGAATCTTCGATCAAGTTTTTCTAAGAAGCACCAACAAGGTTGTTAAAGTCAAATGGTTCCAAACCTTTTCTTATCACATATGGATCAAATCAAAGTGATGGATAGGAGCGAAACTACTGACGTAGAAGTAATTTCTGAGTTTTAATTTATTATTTTGATTTCAATAAGATATTCATGTGTGATTATGCTTAAATATGCATGTTTTATCTACGTTAATGAAACATGTTACACTTAGATCTCACATGGTTAGGTTTGCATGAATAAAAATGCATGCCATGTGCTACCGTGATCCATGCCATGTGTTATTGTGCTCACATGTTGAATTTAATTTTGTTCATTATTTTTTATTGTTATACTTAATGAAAGATTAATAAAGATTATAACCACCTACCAGCGCAGTGTCCCATTGAGGATTGTTGTGGGTGTTCTTAAGATTGGAACTATGGGTTTGTCTCTAGTTCACATGGGTAAGAGTCCCAAAATACTTGAATAATGGGTGAAGCCCTAATTCCATTGAAAAATGGCAAAAAAGGATGCTTTTCTTTCTTTAATATGAGTTTTGATGAGAATATCGAAGTTAACCCCTTTCGATCCTAACTATAACTATTAAATAAGAAATTGATTGAATCACTTAATGTTTGGAAATGTTTGACATGTGTGTCTTAATTGTTAAAATAATGAATTAAATTTTTAGAATGATCCAGTGAACTTTATACTCACCCTTTTTTTTAACTTTTCAAGAAATTGATTAATAGAGACAACATGATATCTACATAGATATTATTTTATTTAGAATTTTTTTTAGAAATTTTACTAAATTCTAGGCCATATTGGCCCATATTTTATTATTTGAGACTTATTTCATTGTAATAGAAATAAAGGCTATATACCTATGAAGTTTGTAGATGATTAATGATAAGAAAATTATCATATTTAAATGTTCCCAAAATATTTTTTTTAATTATGGCATGAGCAAGGTTTTGTACCCCTTCTGTTTCAATTAATGAGATTTTATTTTTATTAAAATCACTTGTTACTTTATTAAGATGTGGTTATGAGATAATAATAGTCAAGAAATCCCAGAAATTTGGGACTGAAATGGAAAGTGTAGAAAATAGAAATAATGTGACACCGGACTGCCTCCTGGCCGAGTGGTGCGGTCCATGTGATTTATTGAGAATTTGGGGGAGGCGTGGTGTTACAAAGGTGGTATCAGAGCCTAGACTATAGATGCCTTAGGGTCGATTTAGAAAGAGTTGACTCAATCAGATAAGACCTTTACTATGAGTTAAATTTAGAATGCCTAACCTTTTATTTTGAAATTGAAAACTGTTTTGGAAAGTTGTTTTTCAAAAAAAAAAAAAGAAAGAAAGAAAGATATATTTTCAAATGTTTTGTTTGGAAACAAAGATTAGAAGTTGAGCTAATAGTGGGTAACCCTTGTCTCAAGTAAAGCTAAACATTAAAAGGGAGATCGGTTATCCCGTCTGAGAAAGCGCAGTTATTTAAGCAAACTTCAATCTCGCCGCCCGATTTGAAGGTTGTCCCACTAGCTCATACGAGGAGTCGGAGTTGAAGAGCACACTTCTTTTTTAAGAAAATTAGAAGGTGGTGACTAAGGGCAAAGGAAAGTACTAAGGTATAGAGGTAGTATGGGGAATTGTACTAGAATTAGACGAAGGTTGAACTTTCCAACCAAGAATTGAGATCGTAGGTCCAAAAAAGAAACTGTAAGTAGAAACTTGGATGTTGCTAAGGGTGGCACAGTGGATCGTAAATGGAAAATTTTAAGACATAGGTTAGAGACTAAAAACGTGTGAAAATAGAACACATGATCGGTCAAGACACGAGATCAGGAGGATTTTGTATCTCTAGTTTCTATGTGGTATTGGACGCATAAGAATTCAAGGGTATGAAGGAATTCTAGCCTCAAAGAACGATGGACCATAATTGGTGAATAATCGGTAACATTGAGAGAACTTGTTTCCTTATGCTTGGTTGGTATGGGACGGTCAAATATAGTGGGGCTTGGAAAATCTTAGTTGTCAAGACATTTGCAAGATTGTTTGGGTGCAATGAGATCTCTGAATGGAAGTCTGTGTCGATGGGCAAGGGTGGTATGGGATGCTTGAACTCGGAGGCATAGATGGAAACTTGGAATCTCGCTATGCTAGCGTGAACTTGTATGATTGTCTCATTGATTGAATACATACTATGCTTGTTTAAATTCATGAGAATATCACATGCTTTTGATTATGAGACTAAATCTTGTGTACAACAACATTAGATCTAACATCTCGAAAATTCGTATGAAATTTGGAAATTTATTTAGAGAATTATACGGAATTGACAGATGAAAAATTTGGTAAGTCCTAGTTTAGCCAAATAAGGAATAAAATCATTTTAATGGATTTTTGGAAGAAAATATATGAATATAATGTATATTATGGGATATCATAGCCAAAAATATAAGGATATGTGCAATTTTTTATGAAAACAAGATTAGAAAGTCAATTTAGATTAAGATTTGGCAAAAATCCAAAAATAGAACATGAAATTCGACTACAAATCATATAAAAATAACTTAAAACACATCCAACGACTGCAAACCATAGATCTAAATTTGATCTCACGATCCGACGACCGCAGGACGATCCGCACCAATGCCCGAGTACACTAACGGACAGAGACGATCGAGGAAGATCGGACAACCGCAATCAAAGCCAGAAAACAATGATCGTAAAGATGCACGGTACGTTTTCGCGTGCGCTGATCACGACCCTCCAATCAGATCTGTGTGCGTGTCTCGAGGACGATCCAAGGCACCGAATAATAGCCAAATTATAAAATGCAAAAAAACGCGATAATCGCCGAAAATATTGAAAATTTGAGATAAATACAAAAAAATTGATTTTTAATTTTGAAAAAATCTGAAAATACTTATTTTTCCTTAAAATTAGAAAGTACAAAATTGTAAGAAATTTAAGTGTTTTACTCCAAGAAAAACTCAAAAGTTTATATTTTTTTCCTTTGAAAACCTATATAACCCCCCCCCCCCCCCCCCCCCCCCCCCCCCCCCCCCCCCCCCCCCCCCCCCCCCCCCCCCCCCCCCAC
>JAJIYU010020952.1:0-10213 GCA_030144865.1 Tinospora cordifolia | reverse complement strand
AATCATATTAAGTTATTATTTAAATTATTTATACTATATAATTTATAAAATATATAATTCTTTTTGTAATGCATATTATTAAACTACTCATACTTAAAAATTATATATATTTAGATATCTCAATCCAACTATATCTAAATAAATATTTGTATGAATGATATTTTTAAAAATAATTAGTAAAAAAATATTTGTAATTGCTAAAAAGATGTAACAACAAAGAAAAAAGACTATTTTTTGTTTTTTTTTTATTTTTCCCACTGTATTACATTACAATAAAAGCTTTTAAATCAAACAAATAACTTAATATGTGTACAACTAATAATATTAGTATGCTAAGACGTATGAAAGAAAATATTAATCTAACTATAAAAGTATAACTTCAAATACATAATTAACTAAAATTCAAACCCCTACTTCTTTTCATCTTTTTCCTTATTATTTTTAAAAATTTTCCGTCGGTTTTCTTCTTGGTTCTCCTTCTTATCCCTTCTTGTTCTTTTACTTATTTATTATTTTTTAAAGATCCTAAAAAAATTTGGATTTACGAGTAAATTGATTTACCAAGTTTCGGGGCAATGCAAAACCTAAGCTAGCCTGATCAAGTCTCTCAGCCACGTGTCGCAACATTGGCTGCAAACCCAAATTTCGGCTTACTAAATCATCAATAAAAATTGAACATTAAAACCAAAAGAACATCGAAAATCTTTGACTGATGAGGCGTGGAGTTAAAATTTTTCTAACTAAAAGTTGGCTGAGTAATGTTAACCAGAGGATTTTTAAGCGCTCAGAGTCTCCCTTCATCTAGCTCTTCTCTGAAATTAATCTATCATATTTCATTAGGCTACGTGCTTCGGAAATTGAAAATCAGAACAGAAATTCTGTATAGTTACATTGTCTTCTGAAATGGATAAATATAATCTCAACTGGCTGGAAGACTAAAAAAAGACTAAAGGGCATCTGTAATAGGCTTTAGAAAAATAAAATATAAGGACATCAAAATTTTCATAATATTTTTTTAAATAAAAAGTGATATTTTAAATAAATAATTTTAACAAATAAAAAATTTAATTTTTATAAAATTTAAGTAGTTATATATAATTTTTATTTAAATCTGAATAATATGTATTATAAAAAAATATATTGTTGATAAATTATATATTATAAATAACTTAAATGATAGGTTGATGTGATTGTAAATATCGTACAGTATAATTTAATAAACTATAAATGATTAAGAGAAATAAACTAATAAAGTAGAGTTTAATAAGTCACTGAGAGCTGAAATTCCAATGGAATTATCTACCAATAAGTACAATCCAACCCACTATTCCAATGGAATTATCTACCAATAAGTACAATCCAACCCACTAAAATTTAATCTTAAGGAACCATTCAATAAACATCAAGTGTCTCTAAGGACAAACAATTAATCCTCAGCTCCATTCCGAGGCCTTGAATGAATAGTGTTATATTCAAATGGGATGAACAACCTTCCTCTACTGCTTTCCTTGCCATTCCCCCAGTTTCTCTTGCTCTTCTTATCTCTTCCCCTTCTTCATCACTCCGATCCATCAATCTCCTCACACCCTTCTCTATCTTTTCCTTCTTCACTCCTCCTACCTTCTATTCCTCCGCTCAATCAACACCCACATCCACACCCACCCCGTATATCCCACCTCCAAAACCTGCACGATCAGTTTCTCATTCAGAAACTGCTCTGCGAACATAGGCCAAGTTATCATACCAGCCCCTGCACACACCCCTTCCGATGTTGAATTCCACCCACAATGTGTTAAAAACCCCCCAATTGCTGCGTGTGAAGGAATCATCACTTGTGGTGCCCATCCCTTTATCACCAATCCTCTGCTTCTTACTCTTCCCTCAAATTTTTCTTCAGGTATCCAATTCTCTAGTTCTTGATTCTTTACCATCCATATAAATGGGTGGTTTGATGCTTCAAAGGCAAGCCCAATTTCTATCAATTGCGGGGATGACATCCTTGATAGGCTACCAAGACACGCATATGTCACAGAATTAGGCTCCTTCTAATCCAACCATTTTAAACACTTAAGTCTATTGAAGCCTTGTTACCTCTCTCAACTACATCTAATACCTCCTCATTACATAAAGAAACAGGCCCAATGCATCATTTTTTTTTTTGTTCTTAGCCTCCTTATAATCAGCGTATTTGAGCTCTAATTCATCAAAGCTATTTATCACCACTCTATACGCAACTTTCTCAGCTTCTCTAATCCGCTCGTAGAGACCCCCAATAACATCAGCATGAGGTTTTTGGAAAAATCCTGGCATCTTGGTTTACTAATCTCAATTTCATCAGGCGTTTGGGATCAAAAATGGCTGAGAGTTGGAAACGATGCTCTCGCAAAACTTGGATTGATATACATTTATGGATGCAGAGAAGGAAGAAACATGATCTTCCGTGGAGCAAAACTCCGGATATTTGCAATTTGGCGGGCAACTTGGGCCGTCCAGGCTATGCACACATCGGAAATTATGCAATTCGGCTTAGGCTGCATTTGTGCTACCGATTGTTCTAGTGGACATTGGCTTATCAATTGCGGCAAAGAAATTTGTAACCGATTCTCGTGAAGGTAACGCGTCCACAGGTTCACAATCTTGTGGTAAACCGGCTTCTTGGGATGGGAATTTGAGGTTGAGGAGGCGAATTGGGAGGCCTGATTGGAAGGAGTACCGTTTGGAAGGAGTTTTGCAATGTATATTATGGGGATCCTGTGGCCTTGAGCCATGAACGGAATTAGAACGAGATGGGGTTGTGGAGCCCTAGAGGTCTGAATCAGAGAAGAGTGAGACAGTGAGTAGACGAATGAATTGTCCTGACATTCTGTGCTTCAGTAGTGAAATTTATCGATGTACAGACAAGTAGATATGGCGTCAGCGCCCATGTAAGCAAGAAGCGCAGTGGACGGGTTTAACGTTTTAATATTGGCTGTTAAGTTGGTAGGTGCTATGGAACTGGTTCTAGATCAATGCTTGTGTCACTTTGTCTGGACGACTGGACCTGGCGTCCTTAAAAGCTTATTTTGCTGGAAGCATCGTTCTCCACATTCGACTATCGTAAAATGAATAATATTATTTGAAGAGTAACGCTACAAGCAAACAAATATATGACATAAGAACACATTTATAAATGTAAGCTGAAAAAATTCATTAATATATTGAAGTAGGGCTCCAACGTTCGAGGGTTGTAATGAGCATATTTACACAAAAAAAGCCTTTTGGAAGGACACAAAATGCTTTATGTGTAAATTCCTTTTACAAAAAAATATATTCTGTAAAAAAACAGTCTTTTGAAAAGATTAGTAAAAGAATGTGGAGGTACTTAATATTACTTATCTTTTTAAAATAATTTTTGTAGATATGGAGTTAATTTAATTAAGTAAAAGAATGGGGAGTTTCTTTGTTCTCCTATTTTTAATAGTGGTTATCCAAAAAAGTTAACAAACATTCTAATTTAATTAAGTTCTATTTAATTTAGAGGTAAAGTTAATTAGAGGGTATAATTAGAGTTAACAAACACCACCTTAATGTTTTATATGGACTAAAAAGAAAAAATCTTTTCAACTGTCTATGTGGACGGTTATGATTGAAAGGTTGGAATGCGTAGTATAATTTTGTTAAATTGAATATTTGAGAAATAATTTATTTTTTATTTGCATTAATCACGTCGAAAACGCAACGAAAAGAAAGAATACAACCAAACTGAGAAAATGGAAATCTATTTTCCTTATTGAAAATGAGAAATGCTTGTGTTGTTTTCTCAGTGTCTATGTGGACGATTATGATTGAAAGGTTGGAATGTGTACTATATTTTTCTTAAATTGAATATTTGAGAAATAATTTATTTTTTATATGCATTAATCAGGTCGAAAACCCTACAAAAAGAAGGAATACAACCAAACTAAGAAAATGGAAGTCTATTTTCCTTATTGAAAATGGGAAATGCTTGTGTAGTTTTCTCAGTAATTTGCATTGAATCTCCATTGCATTTATTGATGTCTTTGATGGATAAATAAATTAGGCTACTTGGTTCAAAAATATCTTGGATTAAAATAATCGATGCCATTTTAATAGCAAGTGAAGCGGTAGAAGAGTACAAATCGAAAAGGAAACCAGGTATGGTGTTTAAGGTGGATTTAACAAAAGCCTATGACTCGGTAGAATGAGATTTTTTTTTATTTACATTCTTAAAGAGAAAGGGTTTGGTCGAGTAGCTAGTATGGATATGGGGGTGTGTTTCATCGGTCTCCTAATCTATTATTATCAATGGGAGACCAAGAGGAAGATTCAATGCAGGAAGGGGCCTTAGGCAAGGCGATACACTATCACCTTTCCTCTTTACCATAGTTGTTGATGGTATGAGCCACCTTTTATGAAAGGCAAAGGAGAACCATCTACTTTAAGGATTCACAATAGCTAAGGAAAAGGTAGAAATTTTCATATTCATTATGCAGATGATATTCTTCTTTTCTTGGAAGATAATGGAAGTAAATAAAACAAGCGATGGACATATTAAGAGGTTTTTGTGAGATTTCTGGTATCAATATAAACCTAGCAAAAAGTCAGTTGATAAGAATTCATATGGAGCAGGAGAAGGTTGATAATGGGCTAAAGAGGTAGGTCGCTCAGTAGGGAGTTGGCCATTAAAATATCTTGGGCTTCCATTGGGAGGAAATCCAACATCAATTGATCTTTGGGCTCTGATTTTGACTAAGATGTCAAAGCGCCTTGAAGATTGGAAAAGGGATTTCCTCTCCAAAGGAAAAAAGCTAGCTTTAATCAGATCGACTCTATTAGCTCTCCCCATTTACTATCTGTCGTCTTTAAAACTCTAGCATCGGTGGCATCAAATTTAGAAAGAAAAATGAGGAATTTCTTCTGGCAAGGTAAGAAAGGAAAGGTGTCTCACAATTTGATCAAGTGGGATATAGTTAAAAGGCACATGGAGATGGGAGGATTAGAGAAAGGAAACAATGCATTGAGAAACGTGGCTTTATGTAGTAAATGGTTATGAAGATACTTTAAGGAAAATGACTCATTGTGGGTCAAAATGGTTTCTAGTCATCATGACACTCTCACATTAGGGGGAAGGACGAGAAGATGCAAAGCTTCATATAGTAGTCCTTGGGGATTTATATCATCGCTAATTCCTCAAATCTTCGTGCATATGAGATTAAAAGTTGAAAACCGAAGACGAATCCTATTTTGGGAGGATAGGTGGTTAGGTGATGCTAGCCTTGCTGAAAGCTTTCCAAACATTTACAATTGCTCATATGTTCACAATCAACCCATTGTGTCCTTTATAAATCATCAAATAGGGGAAGATTGTAACGCCATCAACTGGGACATCAACTTACCTAGAAGACTAACCTCTAGAGTTCTAGAGGAAGCAATGAATCTAATTAACACGTTATCAACAGTTACTCTCTCCAATGAATAGGGCAAGCTAATTTGGCTCTTAGACCCATCTCAGATATTCTCATGCAATTTAGTTTTCTCTGTACTATTGCCTCAAAATTAGAATAAGAGTTTTCCTTTAACTAAACACATTTGGGAAGCAAAGATTGCTTCCAAAGTGCAAATCTTTGGGTGGATTCTGGCTCACTAGAAAATTCAATTCATGGAAGTTCTTCGGTACAAATTTCCAAACACTTTTCTCTCTCTCCAAATAGATGTGAATTGTGTTATTAGCATGGGAAATCAATTGATCATTTATTTCTCATGTGTAAGTACACAAAAGAATTTGGAACGAATGGATGATGTTTTTCGTAGGTATAATGGCAGCTCCAACATCTATTGAGGAAAGTTTGAATCTAAACCACATTTCTTTCATGGATAATGACAGAAAGGGATTCGAGTTAATAGCTTTTGAAGCTACGGTATGGGAAGTCTGGAAAGAAAGAAACAACAAAATTTTCAAAGGGATGGTCTTATGGAAAGAGATTAAGTTTACCTCAAGCTCATGAGTTATTGCTTCAAAGCTATCAAGAGGTTTTTCCATGTTTGAGTAGTTGTTTAATTGGTTTTTGTGCATGGACATATAAAAATCATGGTCTGCGATAGGTCTTTAGTTTTTTTCCTTGTTTGTAGTTCTTATTGTGTTTTCGCCTAGGCACAGCTTGTTGCTTTGGCTAGTGATATGTTCTTTCATCATTTATCAGTACAAATTATGTTTTTGTTTCTTATTAAAAAAAATTGTCAAATTCAAGTGAGAAGAACCACCTTCTTCCATTGTGCTCCTTGCCCTCCTCCCAAACTCTTCTATTTTTCTTCTTAGATCTTATCCTTCACTCTCATCCATTAATCACCTCACTACCTTCTCGATCTCTTCCTTCTTCACTACCACTTTGCACAACTCTTCTCTTTCCCATTCTCTACACACTACATCGCCCAACCTGTATCGCACCTTCAGAACCTCCACAATAAGTTTCTCATTCAGAAATTGCTCTGCAAATAAGGCCTAGTTATAATTTTAACCCTTGAACACAGTCCTTCGAATGTTGAATTCCATTGCAATATCCCAAAAATTTTATAGAGTTTTGGTAAATTTAAATAAAAATAATTCAAGCACAATAAACCCTGAAAAATCTATGAAAATCGAGTTTAGGAGATGTTTAATCAATGCATAAAAGAATTGGTAAATCGTAGCAAAGTATGAAATTTTACATGGTAACTATCTATTGGTTACCGCGTGCAACACCCACGAATTTTGTACGAATTTCAAATAAAATATTTCGTTTGAGAAATTTATAACATTTCTAGATATAAATTGTGTATACTCTAAAGTATGAAATAAATTAAATTAATTGAAAAACCATGGTATCCGAAAAATAAATAATAGAAACATATATATATATATATATATATATACATACATATACATATACATGGATATATGTAAATACAGGATGTGAATATTAGATAAATACAAGTATATAAAAATATTCGTTATGGTTGTAAAGAAAATAATATTATATAATATGTGTATGAATAATATGTGTGGACGTTAAAATAATATCATATAATATATTACACACACACACACACACACACACACACACACACACACATATATATATATATATATATAATCAAATGTATGAGAATTAATAATTGTAAATTTATAACATTTTTATTTAATTAAAAAAAATTCATATATGTGCATTTATTTAATACAAGTATAACATTATATAAGTATAAATAATTGTATGTATAATAATATAACATTATAACATTTATAAATTGTTATAAATTTATAACATTGTATTTAATAAATAGATAATTATATATACATATATATATATAAACATAAAAAAATTGATACCCAAAAGTGTATATAATTAAGCTCAAGAAATAAAATAAATAAATAAATAAATGTTTTCCTTAAAGTTTCAACCAATTTCAATTGATTCTATGATTGTTACCACGGCTCCCTGACAATGATGTCAAAAACTTGTTGGGATCACTGCAAGTGTACAAGATCACGATAGTAATATATAGTAAATATATGATATCGTCCTCAGAGAACAATATATGGCTAACAATCCTAAATCTCAATTTACTATTAATATCAATTTTATTAAAGCTTACAACTGAAATTTAAATTGTTTAAAAGGAAACTAATTTAAAAATAAAAATTATTAACTTAAAAACTTTATAAATTAATTATCTAGGATAATAAATTCTCATATGATCACTCTTAATTCTTACTTCAATTAATCTAATTTTCTGTTCTGTAGGTTATAACACTTATAATCAAAACCCTCTCTTGAAGTGGCTTAAATGCTATTAATCATATTCTTTAATACCCCATTTTGAAGCATACAGTTAACAAACTAATGAAGTAAACCTTAAGATCGCGTGCAACCTCCTTGAAAATCAACAATCTCTCAATCAATTGATCTTTCTAGGTTTATACTTTAATTATCTAACTATTAAAACTCTTTCTTGAGTTAATTCAATAGTTTGAGATCAATTTACAGATAACCAGCAAATAAAAAACATGAAGTTCACAAAATATAAAACAATACCTCAAAACAGATTAATTAATTTTTGAATCAAGAGTTCCTAAAATCAAATCTGCATCCTAGATATAAGAAACATAGCCAGCCATAGTAAAGAGATTACACATCAAAAAATTAAATAAATAAATATTCATACTCAAAGACCTTGTTCTTCATTCCTCTCTGTGCCCTCTCTATTCCTTTGCTCTGGCCGTTAAAACACTAAAAACCGAACTCCTAAAACCTAATACAACTTTTCTATTTATACTATTCTTAAAAAAATTATAAAATCACGTTTCCTAGACCCTAAAATATCATACTTAATTGCATTACTACGGTAATATTCACGGTAACCTATGCAACTTCAAAATATGCATAAATATGAAAATTGGGAAAAAACCCATTTTACCGTGGTCACTGATCGCGGTAATGCTTCTGCCCCGATAATTCTTCTTTGGTTACCACAGTCACCTATTACGGTAACCAGTGACGTGTCGTTTTGTCCTTTTTCTTAACTTTCATTGTGTTTACCTCGGTCAGTAGTTCTTCTACCATAGTCATCAGTTGGTCCTTTGTGTTTTTAAGTCATTCTTCTTTCTCATGTGCTATAATTCCCACCTACTCTGAACCTGCACAAACACTTAAGAACCTTTCTTGGGCATTACATACACATAAAAATGATATAAATCACAAATCAATGCCCTAATATGTAAATAAACATGCAATGATACTCTAAATGCACATGTAACAAAATATAAACTAATATGCTTAATTTCCTACAAAACTTATGCAAAAAACATATAAACTACCTAAAGTAAAGTTAGTATGTTATGCAACTAACACCCATCTAGGTATCAATTTGGGCACATGGCTTACCATAGATTGACCTCTTTATTGTATGTTTTGCACCAGGTTTTCACCGTTATTTTTGGTTTTAAACCTTCATCAACTTCAACTCTTTTTGTTGTCCTTAAGGTCCCTAAAACATCAAGGTTTCAAGCCAAACAAGGATCTTATACACAGTTTGCACAAAACTACAATTCATGTCAACTAATCAAGTGAAGATTGTTGCATTCAAGTAGGGTTGATTTGTGCTTAGGGATTCAAGGCTTTTGTGTGGTATTTTTGGACCTCAAATATCCTTACATAGGTTGTGTTTATGGCTGATCATAAGGCTACTAAAATTAGTCATTCAACAATCCCCAATTCAACCTTAAATGGTTTATTTGAACCAAGATGAGGATTAATTTTGTGTCTTTCATTGTTGGGACTTTCTTGGCTCTCCTTAAAACATGTTTCCATGTCTTCAAAGTTATCCTATATTCTTTGTAATTCTATTCTAAAATTCAACAAATTAGCCTTGATTTTATGGCCTTTGTTAAGTTTGTTTTTGGCTGTGTACAAGCAGGTTAAGTACACAAAGACTACAAGTTTGTACAGTTTTATTTTCTTAAAGGTTTCAAAAACATATTTCTAAGTGTTCACCTTAGGGCTTGTGGGCATATTTTATGACCATTAGTAAGGTTTAAAAGTGTTCTCAAGGACTAAAAACCTAATATATATATATATATAAGAAAAAAAACACACACGGGCTCACGAATTCGGCGAAATCGCTGAATTAGCGCACGCACTCAAAATGCGCACCACATGATATCAACAAAATTGTGCGGGTGACATTTTATGCACGCGCGCACAAATTCGGTGACTTCACCGAGTTCATGCAGCCATGATCTATGCCCCAATAAATAAAAAAAAAGAAAAAATTTGAAAAAAAAGATAAAAAAAATAAAAAAATAGAAAGAAAATTTTGAAAAATATACCAAAAAACCCTAAAACCCATGGTTTGAATTGGAGCCCCCAAGACCCAATAAAAATAGAAAATTTCTATATGAAAAATGCCCAAAGTTACCAATTTTCACTCTCCTAAACTCTATATAAAGGACCTCTAGTGCTCCTATTCTTTTCATCCCAAACCAAGAGCATACTAGTCCCTCTTGACTCTCTTTGGCCTTCTTCTTGGCAATTCTCTCAGTTCTTGAGTAATCTTGAACCGTTCTTGAGAGTTCTTGAGTGTTTTGAAGTTTTGGAGTAATGGAATACTGCCAAATTTCAAAGGCGTACAAAAAAAAAATATATTTTTAAGGTGGAAGTGACTTCTCAAACCCCTATTC
>JAJIYU010020951.1:0-10218 GCA_030144865.1 Tinospora cordifolia | reverse complement strand
AAGATAAAAAATTATCCTATCCTATCTCAATCCCTCCTACCAAACATGGCCTTAAAGATATTTGAAAAAATTTTATTTCTATACAGACTAGAAAATGATCATCCATTGTTGACGACCAAAACCTCCTCTTATACAAAACAAATGTACAAATCACAAAGAATAACAAAGAAATATGCAGAATGGCTTTCAAACCCTAAAAAGATTTCATAAAAACCCAAGAGCTTTGACTCTTCTTCTTTTGCATGTCATTCTTCTTCTTCTTTCCTTTCATCGAGAAAGATTAGAAAATAATAAAGTTCGAGAGTGTGAATTTTATGTATTGAATAGAATAGAGCAAGGTGCATATTATTTGGGTGAATTTTTCTCCTTTTTTTTATTTTATTATTCTTCTTCTTGGTCATAGATATTATATTTCACGAGCACAAAGAAGTTGGAAAAGCTGATATTTGTTAAAATATGATAAATAGGATTTAAAAAAAAAATTACATATATATTTTTTGTAATTTTCCTTAAAAACATATATTACTTTAAGTGAGAGGGGCCGGGGGTCGTAAAAAAGCCCATAATTGGGCCCTTCATAGGCCTTAAACTTTCCTGACCCGCCATAGAAAATTGGCGGGAAAAAACATTAGTTCCCGCGCATTTCGTACCGCCAAAAGACACTGGCGAGTAGCAACTGGGAATAGTGCTTCGTTTCTCCTGTTCGCTGAGTTTCGATCGTCCGAACCTGATCCACGAGGAGGAAAAATGGAAGCTTTCGGTGGGTTTTTCGTCGACGAGAAAGCCGTTCGCGTAGAGAACATCTTCTTGGAGTTTCTGAAGAGGTAATCAATCCGTCGCCTTAAATCGCGTACTTCTCCCATGTAGAGGTTCTTGCATCTGTTGAACTATTGTTTTCTAACCTTCATCATCTCCGTGTTTTTTTCTCTAGTTTCAAGCTTGATCAGAATTCAACCGAGCCCTTCTACGAATCAGAGATTGAAGCCATGAAATCCAAGGAATCGACGACAATGTTCATTGATTTCTCTCACGTTATGCGATTCAATGATATTCTGCAGAAGGCGATCTCCGAAGAATATCTGAGGTGAGACAACATTAACCCCCCATTCTTCATTAGAAGCTTAGACGTGTAAACTCTGCACCTTAATTTATTTTGAGCTTTTTTTTGTGCAAATTTTCGTAGATTTGAACCGTATTTGAAGAATGCTTGCAAGAGATTCGTAATGGAGCAGAAACCAACGTTTATTGCCGACGACAACCCTAACAAAGACATTAATGTTGCTTTCTACAACATTCCTCTCCTAAAGAGGTAAAAATGCCCTTTTTTTTCTTAGGGCCGTCAATAAAATATGCTTTATATGTTACCTTTTTCTGAACATCTTATTTTCTACAAACTCTTCTTAACTTCAACAAATTATTGCAGATTGAGGGATTTGACCACGGTAGAAATTGGAAGGTTAGTTTCAGTGGCTGGAGTTGTTACTAGAACTGGTGAGGTTCGGCCGGAGCTTCTCCAGGGGACTTTTAAGTGTTTGGATTGTGGAGGTCTTATAACGAATGTAGATCAGCAATTCAAATATACAGAGGTGGTTTAATGTTCTTTATTTTGAGTTCTTCATCAGATTTTCAATTTCAGCCTTCTAATTCTGTAGCTTCCTTGTTGCAGCCAATTATATGTGTGAATGCTACCTGTATGAATAGGACAAGATGGGCATTGATTCGTCAAGAGAGCAAATTTGCAGATTGGCAGAGAGTTCGAATGCAAGAGACTTCAAAAGAGATACCAGCTGGCTCTCTACCTAGGTCTTTGGATGTTATTCTTCGCCATGAGATTGTTGAGCAAGCAAGGGCTGGGGACACGTAAGATATTGGTTTTTTGGAAGATTTTTTCTCTTAATTTTGGAATTCTTTGGTATTCCTTAAAGCTATACAGTGGATGGGCTAAAACTTTTTTTTGTTTATTCAACAGGGTCATTTTTACTGGTACTTTGGTTGTAATTCCTGACATATTAGCACTAGCATCTCCTGGAGAGAGAGCTGAATGTAGAAGAGAAGCCCCTCAACGTCAGAATTCTACCGGTGGAAATGAAGGTGTAAGGGGACTACGAGCATTGGGAGTGAGAGACCTCTCCTATCGCCTTGCATTCATAGCTAATTCGGTTCAGGTTTGTGACACAGTTATTTGCTAAGTGACCCATTTGAGTTTATGTCTTACCATTCTTCAATTTTGTCCATTGTCAGGTATCTGATGGTAGGAGAGACAATGATATCAGAAACAGAAAGAAGGATGCTGATGAAGATGATGATCAACAGTTCACGGTGAGATATCAGGAAATTACTTCTTTTGAGACCATTGCTACCATGATTTAGCATCAAAAAGTTCTGATAGTTTAATTTTCCTGGAATTTGAAATGCCCGTGACCACATTATGATTATTGTTGCACCTGAATGGCTGAACGAGTTCTATTCAATTACCTTTTTCAATTAATCGTGCTGTTAGGGTCTTAGTGTGCCTCTTCTTTCTTAATTTTTAATAAAAAAATAGAGACATCCATGATATATTGACGTTTTCACACTGGTAAGTTTATGCCTCTGGATGCGCTTGTACTCATATCACAATTTACTTCATCAAGCCATTGATTGTAGCGAATAATCTTAGATTGTCCCGGTTACTTAATCTCACATTATAGGCAGAAGAGCTGGATGAAATACAAAGGATGAGGAACACACCTGATTTTTTCAATAAGCTAGTTGATAGCATTGCCCCCACTGTCTTCGGTCACCAAGAAATAAAGCGTGCTATTCTCCTGATGCTATTGGGAGGTGTCCACAAGTTCACGCATGAAGGAATTAATCTGAGAGGGGATATCAATGTCTGTATTGTTGGAGATCCTAGCTGTGCAAAGTCTCAGTTTCTCAAGTATGACAATTTGAGCTTCGCTCTTTTTAGTCTCTCCCTTTTCTAAATCTCCTTAAAAAGCTTGCTCCTTAATCATGGTTGTCTGCTTTGCAGGTATACCTCAACTCTTGTTCCACGGTCTGTCTACACATCTGGGAAATCATCCTCTGCTGCAGGTTTGACAGCCACTGTTGCGAAAGAGCCAGAAACAGGAGAATTCTGTATTGAGGTATTCTACTTTTTCTATTGTTATTATTTTATAATGTTTTGTATCCTTTGGAATCCATGAGGTATAGATGCTTAGTGAATTGCCTAAGCTTCTCTGCAATTTGATATATTATATAGTATGTGTGGTGAGCTAACTTAAAAAAGACCTATGAAGTTTGGCGAATTTATTATATTCTTAATAGTTTTAGGTAAGTTAGTTTGTGTTGGAAATAAAAGCCGCCGTTGAGGTTTGGAAAATACCAAAGGAACTGAAATAATATTTTTTTCTCCTTTTTTCCCAGTTCATTATTTCATTTGGTGAGCATTGTCTTACTGAATTAATTGGTTTTGTTTAATTACAAGCATTCTTACTTTTCAGGCTGGTGCACTGATGCTTGCTGATAATGGCATATGTTGCATTGATGAATTTGATAAAATGGACGTTAGAGACCAGGTAAATTTTCCCTTTTTCTTTCCTTTAATCTCATGCCTTCTCAAACTAAAGAAAAAAAGAAGAAAAAGAATGCATGACCCATGTTCCATTCTACTTAACATTTTGCATTTTGAAACAAGTCACATGTTGAAGATACATAATCTTTCGTACTTGTATTAAAGGTTGCCATTCATGAAGCCATGGAACAACAGACCATAAGCATAACTAAAGCAGGAATACAAGCAACACTCAACGCCAGGACAGCTATTTTAGCTGCAGCCAATCCCACTGGAGGACGGTACGACAAATCAAAGCCATTGAAGGTCAGAATGTTGTTTAAACCATGGAACTGTTAGTAAATTTACTTATTTTCTTTTATTTTATGAAAGTGAAGATGAAAATCATGTAAATCACACATTAAGATTTGACAAATATAATTAATCCCAGAAACATTTCACCTATATAAGACCATGCCAATCTACAAGGTTGAATAGATTAAAAGTGTTATGCTTTGCTTTGAATATCATTGTGAAAGAAGGCATCTTATAGACAATTTATTTATTTTCCTTATCACAAGATTATCTTGTGTATACTGCTTACCACTTTTACTGTGCAGTACATGCATCACTCCTTCACACTATTTACAGGATACTATAGTATGGTTGTCCACATTTATTAATGATAGATTGTTTGCAAAATAGAACATTGATAATATGTGTGAAGCTAGGAAACCATGTCCCATGCAAACATGTAATTAGTTGGTCTAATTTCTATTGGAATTGGAAACCATATCTGATATAAGCATGAAATATATCACTAATTACATGACGTTGCTTGGGGTTACAAAAATATTTAAACACCCTTAAACATGAAAGAACATATAAATTGTGTTTTATGTCTTTATTTTTGGCTTTTAAAACATTAGCATTGACCAGTGCTTTTGTTCTCATTTTCAGTACAATGTGGCCCTTCCACCTGCTATCCTTTCAAGATTTGATTTGGTGTATATCATGATTGATGAGCCAGAAGATCAAACTGATTACCACATTGCACACCACATTGTGAGAGTCCATCAGAAGCATGAAGATGCACTTGCTCCTCCATTTACTACTGCTCAGTTAAAGCGCTACATCACGTATGCCAAAACTCTGAAGCCCAAGGTTGGTTTCCTGGTCTTTTAAAAGACCATTCATGCATAGATCTCTGTGATCCTTTACTATCTAACACTTAACAATTGGTGTACCCATACAGCTCACCATGGAAGCTAGGAAACTGCTTGTGGATTCCTATGTTATCCTTCGTCACGGTGACACAGCTCCTGGGAGTAGAGTTGCATATAGAATGACAGTTAGGCAGCTTGAGGCATTGATCAGATTGTCAGAAGCCATTGCTCGATGCCATTTAGAACTTCAGGTAGAATCTTTTTCAACCCAGTTTTTATGTTTTTCCTGTTTTCTCTTTGGACTCGACTTCTAAATGCCTAGTTGCAGGTGCATCCACGCCATGTACGTGTTGCTGTAAGACTTTTGAAAACATCAATAATCAGGTAAGAAGATTTACATGTAGCCCTGCAAACTTGTAAGTTGTGAGAAGTACAATTTTTTAATTTAATGTCATCTGTTCCCTTTCACTTTCTAGTGTGGAGTCGAGTGAGATAGACTTGTCTGATTTTCAAGAGGAAACTAGTGGTAATGATGATCAGGATGGTGATGGGGGACCTCGAGGTTCTGACCGAGATGATGCCCCGCAAAGTACTGGGGCAGAAGAGCCTGCTCCAGGAAATCCAGGTGTGACTGTAAACATTTGTATAAAATCTCAGTACAGGATTAGTCTTTTTCCTTTTTTTTTTCTTTTAATATTGGGCGTGTGTATGCGCAAGAGGACCTTCCAATTGAAAGATTACATGAAATGTGACATAGGATCTGGGAGCCGCCAAGGAAAAAAACTATTGATAACCGATGAATACTTTCAAAGGGTTACTCAAGCTCTTGTTATGCGCCTTAGACAGCATGAAGAGAGTGTAATGCAAGATGGTATGTCATTTGCAAACTTGATATTTTTTGAGGTTTCAATTGGTAAAAACCTTGTAGAACTTAATTTTGGCCAAGAAGTCAGTATTTGTCTGAGTCTTACGTATTTGCTCTTTCTTACCAATGGTGACCATTTCACAGGTACTGGATTGGCAGGCATGAGACAGAAGGATTTGATTCAATGGTATGTAAGTCAGCAAAATGAAAAGTCAGCATATAGTTCCCTGGAGGAGGCTGCGAAAGAGGTTGAGAAAATCAAAGCTATAATAGAGGTAAGCACTCTAATCAAGGCTATTTTACAGTAAGAACATTGCACATTCTCTCATCCTGCTGAATGTAAGTTTATCTGGTTGCTTTGAACCCAACATCTAATGAAAGCTGCTCTAAAATTTCAGAGTCTGATACGAAGAGAGGGTCATTTGATAGTTTTAGATGATGGGAGAGAATCAACTGAGGACAGCGAAGTGAAGTTGTCTCCCAGAGATAGAAGAATACTGGCTGTGGCTCCCAATTACGTTATTGATTAGTCGCCGTGCAAGCGTAGTTAGATTGCCTAATTTTTGAAGTCTAATCAACTCAAATTGTATCGCAAAATCCTTTACTGAAGACCATGGAGTCGTGGGCAACTAATTACTGCCATCTCCTCTGGGTTGTATGTATTCTTAGAAAATTACAGGATTTTTTTAATGAATGAATGAATGAATGTTCTTGTACACACAGTGCAGACTTACTTGAACATTTTAGCATAAGACGTAGCATTTGAAGAAGCAATATTAGATGACTTAACTCATTCATTGAATAATTTCATTTGTATACAGTTTCTTTGTGTACTAGTTTTAGGCGGGTATTGAAAAATTACATGGGTTGGTTTGAATTTCTTTGAAGGTTGATGTTTTCGGGTCTGTGCACTTATTTATTTCATTGTTTCTATTGCACTCAACATAATATTCTACAGCGAGCTCAGTAAACAAGGTGAAAGCTTATTGTGGAATGGTCTGCAAGCCCCCCAAAAAGCTCTTCAGCGGAATCTTGTTCAGCTTCCATATCTGTCATTATCCTGTATTTAAATCACAATCATCTGCTATTAAAATGTATTTTTCAACTTTCAAGATTGATATTAAAGTTTTCATTGAGTAGATTACTTGTTCAATCTTCTCTTCTTACAAAGAAAGGTCTACGTACTTACATCTACTGATAATGCATCACCTGAAAGAAGTGGGTCAGAGGTTCTGCAAGTTGTAATAAAAATTTTAATAAATTCCCAAAACGAATCTCTCAAACAATGATGATTACACGCTAAACGACGGTTGAGGGTTACTCAGTTTATCAGCCAAAAGGGTCTTTCACCCAAAAAAAAAAAAAAAAATATTACTTTAAAGATCATTCCAATGAGATTATATGGATTTTACGGTTTCTTACGTGCATGTATGTATATAATATTTTTTGAAGAGGTTGGAATGGGTTCAAAAATTCCATATTTTGGATAAGTATGAGACGAGAAGTTAGCAAAGTTTCCAAGTTCCATATTTCATTTTTGAAGGATTGTGTGGTCTGTGGAATGACGCATAAATGCAATCGCTATCGTTGGAGTTTCAATTTCTTGTGCCACAGCAAGTTCAAGTCCTTCACCATAGTTAATACCACACACACTCCAAAAGCAATTTGGAAAGGGAAAGCTGACCTTTCAACATTATCTTCAACTTTTTAATAATAATAATAATAATAATAATAATAATAATTTATTTGTTTATTTATTTTTGCTTGAGCTTCAAGAAATTAAATATTTCTTTTCCCCCTTTTCTAAGTTCAAGTAAGGCCCTTTTTTGGACAATTGAACAAACATAATTAAGTTACCATTAAATTAATTTTTTCCACTAAAATTCAAATTTAATTTAATTGTTAGTTATATTTTCATGCAACTACAAAGTATAATTAGTAGATTATTTATTATTTATTTTGAGTTATATAACATCACCCATCAAATGACTATGAAAAACAGGCAAATTAATATTATTCAAGTCAAACATATCTGAATAGTAATCATGCCATCTTTTAATTACAATAAAAAAATTAACGATAGAATTAATTAAGTTTTATTTTTTTTTAACTTCAATGACTTAAGAATTTGGAGGTATTTTATTCAAATTTTAAATTTCATTGGTCATATAAAAATAAATAAATTGATTTTAATTTAGGGTCCTAGTGCATAAATATAATTAGCTAAATAGGAGGGATAGAGATGTCACGAGACATTGTTTTTTCATTCAATCCTGTTGTTGAATTTAATATATTCTTATTGTTTTTAAAGTGACAATTACAGTTTTATATAATAGTAATGTTTATAATTGTTGGACAAAAAATACACATTTTGAAATATACACCATTTATTTATGTAATGTTATTAATGTTATTGGCATAAAATATATACTTATGACAATTATTTAGGTATTTTCTTATTAAATAAATTTGTATATTAATATAAAAAAATAATGGTAGACTCAATGAGAACATGGCTATAATTAATTTATACAATTTTTTTTTTGATATTGTATTATAAAATATATATTACAAAAAATCATTAGAAGTAATAACTTTGACTGACATTTGATTTGATTTTGAGATGTAACGTTGGCTTCTTTGTCATTTCAAATATGATTTGTTTCTTTAATTATGTTGTGGCCTTCTGTAGAAAATAATAAAATATTTTTCCTTTTGTCAATTCATATTTGTTACAGTGAATTATCACATTAATGATATAAATCATTTTAGATAATTAAACAAAAGCCCTCTATAAAAAAAAAGTATTAAGAGTTATCTTTTTGTCATCTGATAGTACTTAATTTTTATAGAGAATTATATGTATATAAATCAAATTTAATTAATAAAATAAAAAAATAAGTGAAATCTCAACAAGTAATATAAGAAAAAAAAATGTTTAAAAATGCCCTAACAAGTTTTCAACAAGGGGCACATCAGCTTTTTATCTAAATAAAATATAACATCTCCAATCCAACCATCCACGAAAAAGAAACTTGAATATAGTATAAAATAATATTATTTAATTTAATGTGACTATTTATATATTGAATGTTAGGCTGATGTGAAAAAAAAATAGAGATAATCAATATGTCTCTCTATATATGGAAGATTAATTTATTAGATAATCATCTATTGTTGAGGCGTAAAATATCTTTTTTTTTTAAAGTTAAATTATAGAGAAAAAACACAAAAAGCCCTTTTTTTGGGTAAAAAAATCCAAAAAATAAAAGAAGACAATTTTTGTTTTCATATTAATTCTTTTAAACAAGTACTTGAGTTATTCATTTTGAACTTAGAAATTAAATATAACACATAATAATTCAGTGCTAAAAATAGAATAAAAATAAAATAACTTATTTAGCACCAAAAAGTAGAATAAAAAAAAAATTTAGGGCAAAAGAATAAAATTTTAAGAAAAGAAAATGTTCACAAAGAAGTCTTTTTTTTGGGAAAAGAATGTGCTACTACTTTAAAAAGCAAATACATTTAGTTATCTAATATTTTTGAATTTAAATTTATCATAATTTATATTTTATTTCAAATATATGTTTTTAAGAATATAAAAGTAACAAACATTAGTATTAAAAAAGGAAAAATAAATAAATAAATAAATAAATATATATATATATATATATACAATGTTTTGAAAATTACAAACCTGCCTTTGAAGCTATTAACTATATAATTTTAAAAAAGAAAACTTTTAGAAGAAAAGTATTTAACTCCTAATCAGAATATTTATAATTTATAAAAACGTAGAAAATCATTTTTTTTATAATTGTACATCCTCCAATCTTAATGATATTTGGTATGGTAAGACGGACGAAAGAAATAAAATAAATGTGGATGATTTGTCGCAAGGTGGCGCGCATCGATGTGGGTCAGGGTTTACGAGGAAGAAGGGCAGAAGCGGCAATATCAGATTATATTTCTTGACAACTCATGCAGAGCTGTTTGATTTTGTCGTCCCCAAATCGCTAACTCCACTCCTCCTCCTTTGATTCCTTAAAACAAGGGACCCACCAGAGAGAGAGAGAGAGAGAGAGAGAGAGAGAGAGAAGTTTACTGAATTTAAGAGTTAGTGTTAAGTTGTAAATTTAAACAAGTTGGGATTAAATTAAATTTTTATTTTTAATCTCAGTTAAGATCAAAGAGTTGTAAAAGGGTTACCATGAAGATAGAAATTAGGATTGAAGCCAAAAAAGAAAAGAATAATCCTATTAAATAATTTCTTACTTATATCTTTGTTTAACTAGGCAAGATATGTATGGTATAATTAAGCACAAAAGAAAGTAATAAATAAATAAATAAATGGAACAAATGGGCCTAAATTGCTATTTTGCATTGATTAATTTGATTTTGCTAATTTTTTTCTTTTTTTTAATAGTAAAGGAGAAAAAACAATTAACTGCCATTAAGTGATATTGAGCTTTAAGTCTCTACATTTCCGTTTTATTAGAATCGTCAACCTAATTAAATATCTTTAGTATACATAATTTTAAAAAGAAAATAAAATTTATTAATCGTTAAAATATTTTGAATAGACTAATTAATTACTAGCTAACAACCACTTGGAATGTACTGCAAAGAAAAAAAATAATTTACTTATG
>JAJIYU010020950.1:0-10240 GCA_030144865.1 Tinospora cordifolia | reverse complement strand
ATATGTGTAAATATTTTATTTCTATTTATTTCTTAAGTAATTCCTTAAATTTCATAATTAATTCTACTAAACCTTAATTTTTATTTAATTATCAAATTAAGGTCTTATTTGCTTAATATTTCTATATCTCTAATATATTTTATTTTTCATGTGTCAACCCACAATTTGCACCAAAATTTTTATTAAAATCTTTAAAATTAATTTACAAAATTCTAGGGTATTATAGTTTTCATTAATCACGACCGTGCTCTAAGTGTTGTGCTCAAGAAAAATCAGACGGCTAAGATTCGAGGCTCCTAAAATTATCACCAAAAATTATAGAAAATGACAAAAAAATTCAAATAAAATTCGAAAAAATGTTTCTAAAATCTGAAAATCTGATTTCTAAATTCCAAAAAAATTATTCAAAAATACAATTGTTATTTTCCTATACTTGGGGGGCATGAAATTTTGAAAAATTAGCAAGTTTCCTACAAACAGAACACCACAAACTGACCATTCTACGCCATTTTCAACTCTATATAAAGGACCCCTAGTGCTCTCATTATTCTCATCCCAAATCAAGAGCCTACTAGTCCCTCTTGACTCTCTCTAGCCTTGTTCATGGCAATCTCCTCAGTTCGTGAGTAATCTTGAACTGTTCTTGAGTGTTCATGAGTGTTCTTGAGAGTTCTTGAGTGTTTAGAAGCTTTGGAGTAACAAAACTCTGCAAGATTTCAGAAGTGTGCAAAAGAGATTTATTTGAGGTGGAAATGATTTCTAACTTTTACTTCTTTATTTTAATTTGAATAAGTCTTGCGTGTGTGATGATGTTTTGAAGTTGAATAATTGAATATATGTTTTAAATATGCATGTTTTATTTATTTGATCTGCCATGAATATACATGTAATGCATGTTTAGAAATCAAGAATAATAATGCATGATATGCATGAATTGTGCCATGGATAAATATTTAATGATTCATGTTATGTACATGTTATATTGATAGTTTAATCCGATATTTTGTGTTTTATCACTAAGACAAGATTAAATAATGATTCAATCTAGGTACCGGCACTGCATAGTGTCATCGTGTGTGTCCCACCTCCGATCCGGCTTGCCAGCTTATCTTTGATGATTTTGAATTGGGTTTCCAAGAGTGATCTTACTGCATAGACATTGGGGTTTGAGTATTCAAAAGTGACTCTCTCTCCCGACGATGTGGAACACACAGATTAAACTCTTTCAGTCTTAATGTCAACCATAAACAAGAAATTTGTTTGAATCGCCATGTACAAAAGTTTTTCATATGTTTGGTTTGTTTGAATTGAAATAATGATTTAAATATTTAAAAAGATCCACTGGGCTATGTGTTCACCCTTTCCTTCTATTTTTCAAGTATTTAAATTACATGAAGACCATGAATATTAGTTAGGTCTTTTTTGAAAGTTTCTAATTTCTATGTAAGGGCATGTTGCCCAAGTTTTGAATCTTCCGCTGTAATAATTTTTCTTCAAGATCAAATCATGTACTCAATTTTATTTAATTAATTGAGTTTATGAATTTCATTCATTTCTAGTATTATTGCCTTTTGAAATTCTTAAATTTTAAGTGAGGTACTATCAAATGCAATTGAAATTCTTAAATTTTAAGTGAGGTACTGTCAAATGCAACTAAGGCATGAAATGAGTGAAATAGAAAGTCGAGTGTGTGTCACTTGTAAAGTAACACCGGCCTGGCCCACCTTGCGGTAAAGTCAAAATTGAAAGTCTCGGGAGTTGGGGTCTTACAAAGGTGGTATCAGAGCTCAGTTAGTAGATGTATTGGGCAAGAATTAGAAAGTCAATAAGTGGTTGTTTGACTAAAATTAGAAACTCAAATTAGGTTTCACTTTGAATTGAATCGAATCTTGAATGCCTTGGGCTAGAATTAGAAAGTCAATTAGTGGTTGTTTGACTAGAATTAGAAACTCAAATTAGGGTTTCACTTGGAATGAAATTTAATCTTGAATTCCCTACCTTTTTTTTTTAAATTGAAAAATGTTTGGGAAAATATTTTCAAAATGGAAGTATATGTTTTGAAATGTTTTGTACGGATACAAAGACTACAAGTTGAGCTGATAGTGGGTAAGCCTTATCCCGAGTAAAGCTAAACATTGAAATGGAGGTGGGTTATCCCGTCCTAGAAAGCGCAGTTGCTAAGTAGACTTTGTGCCACTAGCTTATATGGGTAGTCAGAGTTGAAGAACACTCTTATTTTCTATAAAAGAAAATATAAGGTGAAAAATTAGGGCAAGAAAGTGAATAGAAATCGAAAAAGATGCCAAATATGGTATCTTAACTAGACAGAGGTTGTAAGTCAACCAGATTGAACCCTAGGTCCAGAAAAATACCCTAGGGAGAAATGTGGTGTAGCTAGGGGTGGCACAGTGGATCAGAAGCATAAATCTCTAGGGTATAGGCTAGAGACGAAAACTTGTGCGAAAATAGAAAATTGTTTGATCAGGACACGCGACCGGGAAGTTTCTGTATCTTTCGGTTTCTATGTAGTGTAGTACGGGATGCATAGGAATTCAAGGGTATAGAAGAAGCCTAGACTCGGAGAATGATGGACCATGCATGGTGAATGATTAGTAACTCTAGCAGAACGGGTTTCTCTATGCTCGCTGGTATGGAAGGGTGGAGTATAGTGGGCTCGGGAACCTTAGTTATCGAGCAATTTGCGAAATTGTTTCATTGAGACTCTGTTTCGAATAAAAGCCTAAGTAGAAGGGGTAGAGTGGTATGGGACATTTGAACCTGGAAGCTTAGGTAGAAGCTTGGAACCTTATTGTGCTAGCTTGATTGTATGATTGTGTGATATGCATGATGTAATGTTTATTTGCTTTGAGACCAAATCCAGTACCCATGCATGAAAAGAACCTAGAACAAAAACCTTTAGGACACTAAACAAATCGAGAACCTAGATACTTGAATCTAGAGTCATGATAGTATGAAAGAAACAAAAACTTGAGGAAACGGATACAACATATGATGTAGAAAAGATTACCATTTCTAAAGTCTGAAAAAACATTTAATATCCCGAGGATAAGAAAAGATGGATGAGTACCCTAAATGAATGTCCTATTTGAAACTTCTATAATAGGATACTAAAGTGGCTTTGGCTTGTAAATAATGGAAGGAATCCAAGAAAACACAAATACACCTGATCAAAGTAACCAAGGGGCAGATGTGGCAGCAGCTCCCGTCCTATCACCAGAGATAATAGCAGAAATCACTCGACAAGTGGTTAAGCAGGTGATGAGTACTCTACAGTCACAACCTGAGGTTCAAAATGAACTAAGAGTGGGAATCAATGAGCTAGTCATTCCTCTAAGACTAACCATGCCCAAAGGGACAACAATTGAGATTAATTCAATAAAAAAGGATATCCATTTCAAAAGATCTGTAAAGAATAAAAATAAGAAACCTCAAAGTGATCAAAAGGCGGGGGAGGAAAGCAAGAAACAAAAACAAACTCACCAAACTGAAAGAAAACAAGGGATGCAGGCCAAGAGACAAGGGTTGTGCTACGTGTGCAGACAAAGGGGTCATTTTGCCAGAAATTGTCCAACTGCACCTGCTCGGGCTCCTCAGCCTCAAGACAATAAGGGTTATGGCAAGAACCAAGCTAGAATGTTGGTTGTTGAAGCTCAGGAAGATCAAGACCCTCAGTAGAAACCCTCATAGTCTAATGTTAGGACAAATGAACTAATATGAGTAGCACTAGATTGCTATATGAATTGAAATAGGGCTTTGTACCAATTATCTATATTAATGAAATTTATTTCCTAGTGTACCACTTTAAATAAGTGTTGGCCTATTAAAGTAGCAAAACCCTTGGGCATACCAACTTAGTCAAAACCAAACTATTTATTAGAAATACCTAACAAAACGACGCACAAGTGAATAAGTATAAATTTCGAGGACAATTCTTTTAAAGAGAGTAGGTTGCAATAACCCAAAATTTTGTCAAATAATTAAAGATAAATAAGTTTAATGAAATTATATGAAATACGTAAAGTAAATCAACTTTGAAGATTTTAAGAAACTTTTGGGTGCAAATTATGGGTAGGCGAATGAAACCTTAATTTGATATTTAAATGAAAATGTCAATTACGAAGGATTAATTATGAAATTTAAAGAGTTGCTTTTATTTCTTAAGAAATATAATGTATATATATATATATAGGTTAATGTGTATGTGAATAATATGTGTTCTAGCATAATGAGTGTTAAATACTACAAGAATATGTATATAGAAAAATTTACATAATTGAATAAAAATGTAGTATGCTTATATTTATCTAAAATAAATATAACATTATATGAGTACCAATTTAGAATTACATGAAATGAATAAAAAAATATGAAAATGAAGAAATAAAAAATGTAGATTATTTAATTGTTAGCATTAAAAATTTTAAAGAAATAGAAAAAATTATAAAATAAATACAATATTGAAAAAATAGAAAGGGCAAAATATTAGCAAGTTAATAAAATAGAAGGACATATGCAATAAACCATGTTTACATCAATTAGAAAGTGTATAATTAGCAAATTTCGGATAATAGCAACCTTAAAAAGCAATTTTAGTAATTAGAAACTGCATCCAACGATCCAAAATCAATCTGAATGATCCAACGAACGAGATCAAAACGAAACCAGCGCTCAGGAGCACCGAATCATCAAGATCCAACAGCCCAAAATCAATCCGCTTAATCCAACGGTCTAGATTGGCTTCGATGATCGCGAATGAAAATCGGACCACTGCGCTCAAGGTTGATCGTGCGGCCAAGATCTCTTCTCGCATTGTGATGATCATCTAGTGTTGCGCTCGAGGAAGATCCAAGCGTCAATATCAAAGTTGTGTTCGGAGATCGCGAACGTACCGCAATTGAGGAAGATCGGACGGTCTAGGAGAGTTTCGTTGATTGCAAACAAGATTCACACACTGCAATCGAGGTTTACCTGACAGTTCAGATCTGAGGCGCTCTGTTGATCGCGGATAGTGTGTTGCACTCGAGGAAGATCGGATGGTCCAAATCTAATACGTTTTTGATCGCGAACCGTTGATGCACTTGAGGATGATCCAATGATTTACAACATTTTCGTTAATCATAATTATGATCTGAGTGCTATGCTTGAGGAAAATCAGACGGCTAAGATTCGAGGCTCCCAAAATTACACCGAAAATTATAGAAAATTACAAAAATATTTGAATAAAATTTAAAAAAAAATGTTTCTAAAATCCTAAAATCTAATTTCTAAATTCCAAAAAAATTATCCGAAAATACAATTGTTATTTTCCTATACTTGGGGGGCACGAAATTTTGAAAAATTAGCAAGTTTCCTACAAACAGAACACCACAAACTGACCATTCTATGCCATTTTCAACTCTATATAAAGGACCCCTAGTCTAGCGCTCTCATTATTCTCATCCCAAATCAAGAACATACTAGTCCCTCTTGACTCTCTCTAGCCTTTTTCTTGGCAATCCCCTCAGTTCTTCAGTAATCTTGAACTATTCTTGAGTGTTCTTGAGAATTCTTGAGCGTTTAGAAGCTTTAGAGTAACCAAACTTTGTCAGATTTCGAAAGTGTACAGAAGAGATTTATTTAAGGTGGAAGTGATTTCTAACTTTTACTTCTTTATTTTAATTTAATAAGTCTTGCATGTGTGGTGATGTTTTGAAGTTGAATGATTGAATATATGTTTTAAATATGCATGCTTTATTTATTTGATGTGCGATGAATATACATGTTATGCATGTTTAGAAATCAAGAATAATAATTCATGATATGCATGAATTGTGCCATGGATAAATATTTAATGATTCATGTTATGTACATGTTATATTGATGGTTTAATATGATATTGTGTGTTTTATCACTAAGAAAAGATTAAATAATGATTCAATCCACGTACCGGCGCGATGATGGACTACATAGTGCCATCGTGTGTGTTCCACCCCCGATCCGGCTTGCCGGCTTACCTTTGATGATTTTGAATTGGGTTTTCAAGAGTAATCCCACTACATAGATATTGGGGTTTGAGTTTCCAAAAGTGATTCTTTTTCCCAACGATGTGGAACACAGACGTTTTTTATAAACAAGAAATTTGTTTGAATCGCCTAATGTACATATGTTTTTTATATGCTTGGTTTGTTTGAATTGAAATAATGATTTAAATGTTTAAAAAGATCCATTGGGCTATGTGCTCACCCTTCCTTCTATTTTTTAGGTATTTAAATTACATGAAGACCATGACTATTAGTTAGGTCTTTTTTTGAAAGTTTCAAATTTCTATGTAAGGGCATGTTGCCTAAGTTTTGAATCTTCTGCTGTAATAATTTTTCTTCAAGATCAAATTATGTACTCAATTTTCTTTAATTAATTGAGTTTATGAATTTCATTCATTTCTAGTATTATTGCCTTTTTAAATTCTTAAATTTTAAGTGAGGTACTGTCAAATTTAATTAAGGCATGAAATAAGTAAAATAGAAAGTCAAGTGTGTGTCACTTATAAAGTAACACCGGCCAGGCACGCCTTGTGGTAAAGTCAAAATTGAAAGCCTCAGGGGTTGGGGTGTTACATTTTGATTGGACTTTGGACTTAGGGACTCAAACCCACCAACCAATCACTTAGGTATTATAAACCTTATGAACTTATCATGAAAAGAGAACACCCATAGCAACCATATGTTTAGTATGATGGTATGTGGTTAGAATCACCATATTCTCATATTAAATCCCATAATCATGAAACATAAACGAAAATTTCATAATATGGCATTAAACTGAAATTTTTAATTCATAATTTCATAGAACCAAACATTTCTCATTCACCGTATGCATCAAGCATTTAGACAATCTCTAAAAGCATGGTACCAGCAAGGGACGTTCATCAGGCATACATGGAAATGAATGAAATCAAACTAAAAACATTCATTGTAACACCCCAACCCCCAAGAGACAGGTTTCAGCTTAACCATAAGACGGGTTGGGTCTTATGTTACATTTACCAGTACACAACTTTTATCTCAATTCCTTTATTCTAACACTTACTAAAATATTCATAAATACACTTCCATTAGTTTAAAATTCAACAAGATAATATAAGTAAATAAAGGAAAACTTCAAACTCTTTATTTATAAAATAAAATATACATTATTGAATTCACATAATCAAAAGAAAGAGTACATAACTCTAAAATTTTAAACAAAAATTCAGTAGAAGTCTTTATTCATAATTTGGGCAATATGCCCTTACATAAAAACTTTCTAAAAATAGAGTTTCTAGTCCCTTAGCAAGCTTGATCATGCATGTCAAATTCCTAAAAAATAAAAGGAAGGGGTGAGCACATAGCCCTGTGGATCATTCATCAGACTCCTAATTCACTAATTCAAATCAAAAGTACATCCAATTTCAATTACTTACAACCATTAAGCGTTTCAAATAATATCTTGGTAGTGTTGTATATTTGATCGAAAGGGAGTTTTAATCCCTTGATGTTCTTCATTAAAATACTCCTATTTTGGGATGGAATGACAATTCATCTTGTCACATTCCATTGGAAATAAGGATCACATGTCCACATTCCAAGTATTTTAAAATACATCCATCCTTAGTGATGATACTCATATACACTAAGTATATGCAAAGAACTCCCATAGCATCACTTAGACTATTATGATGGTGCGTGGTTTTTATCTTCACTTTCTCGGATTTAATCTCAAATAAATATAAAACAAGATCATAATAATTAATATCAGAATTAAATAATCAAGAGAACATGGAAACATACATGGCATGCTTGAAAATTCAAAAATAAGCCTAAGCATGGTTTCTAAGCATATTATGCTATCATTTATAATTAAAAAATAAAAATATATTAAATTAAAAAATAAAACTTGATCAAATTTGCTTCAAACTGAAATATAAACATGCTGAAAAGTAAAAAAACAAACATGAATATATTAAAGACTTGAAGTAGTAAAGAAGGAGTTCTAGAAATCTCCTCCACCTAAATTTGAGTTTCTTTTGAATTTGATAGAGGTTCCCCTTATCTGCCACTTTCAAAACTTCAAGAACTTTTAACCACCAACAAAAACTACTTCAACAACTCTCTAAAATAGTGAAATAAGAACTCCTCACACAAGAGAGAAAAGAGGGTGAGAAGAGGTGCTAAGATGAGGGCAAGAACAAACAAAGAGGGAAGTGTCAACTCTTTGCTTTGGGATGAGATGAAAGTGAGCAAGGGGGGTTTATGTAGATGTTCATGAAAGCATATGGGACATCCTAAGGCAGCCTTGAGTAGCTTGGGTAGCTCACCAAAATTTGGGCAAGTTTTTATATATAAAGAGGATGGTTTGCAGAAAGAGGGCAAGTGTGCTCATGGTTGGCAAGTGGGACCACTATGGCTTTCTAATTCAAAAGGTATGAGTACAATCTTGTTTCCTAACTATGTGTGAACATAAAAGAAGTTAAAATCATATTCTAATTCAAATGGGACGTCCCCTATGTGTTCATGACAACATTCCTTTTTGGTTTCCTTGCTTGCTCATCAAACAAACACACGGGTGTACAATATCAAATTTGAGGGACACCATATAATAGTCAAAGATGATCATCTTGGTTTCAAGAAACTATCTAAATAGGGTTGCTCATATGTGTGCACACACACGTGTATGTGGTTAGGCCGATTTTGGCTTAAGTAGGTGTGGGTGTACACAATCAAGTGGGGGTAGCCATGACTTCATGGGTTCACATAAATCAAATACAAATTAATATCTCCTTATTTACATGAAATTATGATTTATATCTTGTAGTTTTGGAATCACATGAACCTAATGTACATTTTAATGTATGGTTTGGCCCTAAGTGATTTTCTTTTAAAAATTTTCCTTATTTAAGACCCACTGAGGTCACTAGGCAAATAAAAATCTAAATCTTGGCCAATTGTTATGAGTTTTGGATATTTCATTCATTTTGTTAGTTCATTTCATTCCTTTTCGTTTCAAGTCATTTTGATCCCCCGAAGTACCCTAAATGACAATTCTTTTTAATTTGGACCCCTTGAAGGGCATTTGGCAAATAAAAACCTTAACCTCGACCAATTGTTCTAATTTTGATATATGTTGTCCAATTAGTTGGCTAATGTCACCTTACTTCATTTCAAATTGTTTTGGGTCCTGAAAGGTCACCAAATGAGACTTTCGAAAACCTGCCAAATT
Organism: Tinospora cordifolia; assembly: GCA_030144865.1. Lineage (NCBI taxonomy): Eukaryota > Viridiplantae > Streptophyta > Magnoliopsida > Ranunculales > Menispermaceae > Tinospora > Tinospora cordifolia. The sequence continues at coordinate 985 of JAJIYU010020950.1, read as the reverse complement.
TAGCCCTAAAATGAGCTTGGTGTCATTTTGCACCCAATTTCAATAAATTGACCTTGAATTTCATTTAATTAAATACAAAGTTTTTAGGGTATTTGTAACACCCCAACCCCAGTACCTTTAAGCATCAGACATAACCACCATTCTCTTGACAGTGGACTTAGCCAACTAGAGGGTCGGGCCGATGTTACTTTACAAGTGACACACACTTGTTCTTCTCTTTTTCAATATCTCGTGCCTTTATATAAAAATTCAAGACTAAATTTTCACTTTAATCAAATCAAGGCAAATTAAACAAGATAAAGAAATTCAAACTATTTTATTCATAATACAAAAATTGAAAGTACAAAACTTTTCAAAAAAAAACTAATTATTACAGTGGAAGACTTCAAAATACTTTTCAGTAGAAAAGCATAAAAACTTTGGGCAACATGCACTAAAAAATTTTCAACAAAAAATAATAAGGTAGAAACTTTTTAAGAACTATCCATGTTCAACTGCTTCATAGGTTTCACGTTCCTAAAAAATAAGAAAGGAAGGAGTGAGCACAGCCTAGTGGATCCTTTTCAAACAACCTTCTTTCATATTCAAACTCATAACACAATCATAATTCAAACACTTGCAATCATTAGACATTTCAAACAATAATTTGTTCAAGTCGAGTCTCAAACCAAAAGGGCTTTTAATCCCTTGATGCTCTTAACTAAGTAAACAGGGCCCACTCGACATCAACCCATTAGTGGCACGTGTCGGCATCATCCCGTTACACGTGGTGACTCACAAAGTACTGTGGTACACGACCCTCATGTACTAAGGTCTGAAAAGCATATGACCTAACTCATATGAAAAGAACATCCATAGGGTCACCCTGACCACTTGTAATACCCCAAAATTTTGTCAAATAATTTAAAATAAATAAAATAAGTCAAATAAATTAATTTCAAAGATTTTAAGAAATTTTGGGTGCAAATGGTGGGTTGGCATATGA
>JAJIYU010020949.1:0-10221 GCA_030144865.1 Tinospora cordifolia | reverse complement strand
CCCTTAAATTGATTTTTGATCCTCATTTGGGTAACTAGGACATGCCAAAATCCTCATTCATCAATTTTGTATAATATTCTAAGTAAAAATAAAAATTTCATATAAAATTTTTGAGATGTTACACAGTCATTCCAAGAACTGAAGACAAGATTAACTATGGCTCCTATTCTAGTTACCCCAACTCCTGGTGTTACTTACACATTGTATATTGATGCCTTACTAAGTGGATTGGGCTCAGTCCTAATGCAAGAAAAACAAACCATCGCTTTTGCCTCAAGACAACTGAAGGTTAATGAGAGAAATTACACCACTCACGACCTAGAGCTAGTGGCCATTGTGTTTGCCCTTAAGATTTGGAGACACTACCTTTATGGTCAGAAATTTGAGCTGTTTTTAGATCGCAAGAGTTTGAAGTACATTTACACCTAGAAGGAGTTGAACCTCAGGCAACGAAGATGGATGGAATTCTTGAAAGACTATGATTTTGAACTACACTACCATCCGGGGAAGGCCAATGTAGTGGCTGATGCTTTGAGCAGGAAGTTCAACAAATAGGAAGAAGAAAAAGGTCAAATGTACCAGTTGATTGAGGATTTTAGGATGGGTGTAAACCTTAACGAGAAAGAAGCCTATCTTTATAATATGTCTTGCCAATCGGACCTATTACATCATATCAGGGATGAACAGAAGCAAGACAAGTGGCTTGCTCAACTAATTGAAGGAGCCACACAAGGAAAGCATACTGGCTTCAGGATGGATGTTGAAAACATCCTAAGGCTCGGGGAAAAGATATGTGTACCTCAACAGGGACAGAACAAGCAGGTTATACTTGATGAAGCTCATCAGACTAAGTATACCATGCACTCTGGTGGGGATAAAATGTACCATAACCTCAGAAAAACCTACTGGTGGAGAAGAATGAAAAGGGACATAGCCAAATACGTCTCTAAGTGCTTAACATGCCAACAAGTGAAAGCAGAACATCAGAAACCCTCTGAAATGTTACAACCACTCCCTATCCTTGAATGGAAGTGGGATAACATTGCCATGGACTTCATTAGTGGTTTACCCAAAAACCAAAAAGGAGAAGACCATTAGAGTTCCAAGTTGGAGACAAAGTATTTTTGAGGATCAAACCTCAGAAGGGTATCAAAAGGTTCAGATTCAAAAGGAAGTTATCTCCAAGGTTTGTCGGACCCTTTGAAATACTTAGAAGAATTGGGGAATGTGCTTATGAGTTGGATCTACAAAATCGGATGACTTCAGCACATAACGTATTCCATGTATCCATGTTGAAGAAATACGAACCTGACCCCTCTCACATCATTCACTAGGAGGAAGTGAATATTCAAGATGATGCTACCTACGAGGAAACAACAGTTAGAATCCTTGAACACAAGGTACAAAATCTAAGAACAAAGGATATCCCATTAGTGAAGGTGCTGTAGAAACATCATGGGGTAGAAGAAGCCACGTGGGAACTCGAAAGTGAGATGAAGACCAAGTACCCGCATCTGTTCATAAGGAATACCTAAATATGTACAAATTTCGAGGACGAAATTTTTTCTAAGGAAGGTAGGTTGTAACATCTCGAAAAATTCATATGAAATTTAAATTTTTATTTAGAAAATTTTACAGAATTGACGAATAAGAATTTTGGCAAGTCATAGTTTATCCAAATGAGGAATAAAAATCAATTTAGTGGATTTTTGGAAGAAAATATATGAATATAATGTATATTATGGGATATCATAGCCAAAAATACAAGGATGTGTGCAATTTTTTATGAAAATAGGATTAAAAAGTCAATCGGGATTGAGATTTCACAAAAATCTGAAGAGAAAACAAGAAATTCAGCTGAAAAATAAAAAAAATAAACTTAAAATACATCCTACTGTCCAAAAATGATCTGCCAAAATCCAACGAATGGGATTAAAACCAAAACGAACGCCCGGGTGCACTGGATCATCAAAATCCAACGGCTAGAGATCCACGTACGAAACTCGAATTTGGAGAATTAAGTTGGGCGATCTTCATTGGCACTAGTACATTGAGGGAATTGTTGCCGAAATTTTGGAAGAAAGCGTCACAAGGTGGAAGTGATTTCTAGAACACCCTTCTGTTCTTATTTAAATTTATGGCATGCTCATTGTTGTGTGTTTTTCACTAAATTTAAAGATTTTCAACTTCAATTCTAGAATTTTAAATATTTATTTCAGTATTTCAGTTTTGATTTATATTTGAGCAATCATATTATCCATGCCATGTTACTATCATGCTTAGGCCTTTAAATTAAAGTATGATGCATGTTTTATGAGTGATTCATGAATTGACGGTGTATATTCTGAATTTTAGTTTGATTTCATATTCTAAAGTCTATTTTATGAGATCATGATATGAGAATTAATTTAAGACGATGGAGATAATAACCACATACCATCATAGTGGTCAAGGCGATACTATGGATGTTCTTTTCATATGAGTTAGGTCATATGGTTTCCAGACCTAAGTACTTGAGGGTTGTGTACCACTAGCGGGTCACCATGTGTAATAGGTTGATGCCGACATATGCCACTAACGGATTGATGCCGAGTGGACCCTATTTACTTAGTTAAGAGCATCAGGGGATTAAAGGCCCTTTTGGTCTGAGACTCGACTTAAGCAAATTGTTGTTTGAAACGCCTAATGATTGCAAGTGTTTGAATATGATTATGTTATGAATTTGAATATGAAAGGTGGTTGTTCGAAAAGGATCCATTGGGTTATGTGCTCTCTCTTTCCTTTCTTATTTTTTAGGAACATGAAATCTATGGAGCAGTTGAATATAGATAGTCCTTAGAAAGTTTCTACAAGATTATAATTTTTTAAAATTTTTAGGGCATGTTGCCCAAAGTTTTTATGTTTTTCTACTGAAAAGTATTTTGAAGTCTTCCGCTGTAACAATTAATTCTTTTTAAAAGGTCCAGTACTTTCATTTTTTCTATGATGAATAAAATAGTTTGAATTTCTTTATCTCTTTTAAATTGCCTTGATTTTATTGAAAGTTTTGTATTCTTAAATTTTATATAAAGGCACTAGATATTGAAAAGAAAAGAACAAGTGTGTGTCACTTGTAATGTAGCACCGCCCCCGACCTGCCGTTTGTTAAGTTCACTATCAAGAGAACGATGGCAATGTACACTACTTAAAGATACGGGAGTTGGGGTGTTACAAAAAATCCATGAATAAAACTATGCTACACATGATCTAGAATTAGTTGTTTTTGTGTTTGCCTCAAAGATTTGGAGGCACTATCTGTATGGAGAGAGATTCCACCTGTTTTTAGATAATAAGAGCTTGAAGTATATCTATACGTAGAAAGAGCTGAACCTTAGACAGCAACGATGGTTTGTGTTTCTGAAAGATTATGATTTCTAACTACACTACCATCCAGGGAAGGCAAAAGTTGTAGCCGATACCCTCAACAGAAAGTTTGATAAGAAAAATGATGAGAAAGCACAGATGTATTAGCTCATTAGTGACTATAGTTTGAGTGTAACTTCATATGGCAAGCAAGCATACTTATGTCCAATGGTCTACCAACCAAATCTGCTAAAGTAGATTAGAGATGAACAAAAACACATAAGTGGATTGTGAACTTGACGGAAGGTGTCAAGCAAGGCAAACACACTGATTTTAGAGTTGATGTTGAAGGTACATTGAAACTTGGAGACATAGTCTGCATACTAGAGAGTGGGCAAAGTTAAAGGAATATACAAGATGAAGCTCATCATACTAAGTACATAGTGCATCTAGGAGGTGATAAGATGTACCAAAACTTCAAGAAAATCTATTGGTGAAAAGGTATGAAAAGGGACATAGCCAAATATGTCTTTAAATATTTAACCTACCAATAGGTAAACGCTAAACATCGAAAACCCTCAGGAATGTTACAACCACTTCCAATCCCAGAATGGAAGTGAGATAATATTGCAATGGATTTTGTAAATGGCCTACCTAGGAACTAGAAGGGTGAAGACACAGTATGGGTGATTGTAGATCGTCTCACGAAGGTAGCACATTTTCTACCCATCCAATCTACAAATACACTTGGAAACTGGGAGAACTGTATGTTAAGGAGATAGTGAGGCTACATGGTGTACCCAAGACCATCGTGTCAGACAAAGATTCCAGGTTTACATCTCAGTCATGGTAGAGCCTACAAAAAGAATTGGGTAGTAGACTCACTATGAGCACTACTTTTCATCCTTAGATGGATGGACAGTCTGAGAAGGTAAAATAGATACTAGAGGATATGTTGAGAGTGTGTGTCCTTGACTCCAAGGGAAATTGGAGCAAATACTTGCACTTAGTAGAGTTTGCTTACAATAACAACTATCAAGCAAGTATTCGGATGGCTCCATATGAAGCGCTCTATGGCATACCCTATAGATCTCCATCTTGTTGGGCAGACTTTGAGGATCACGTACTTATAGGGTCATACCTAGTATAAGAGATGAATTAAAAAGTGAAACAGATCCAGAAGAGGCTGACCATGGCTCAGAGCAAACAAAAGAGCTATGCGGATAAGAGGAGAAGGCCTATAGAGTTCCAAGAAAGTGATAGAGTATTCCTAAGGATCAACCCTCAAAAAAGAATTAAATACATTGGGATTAAAGGGAAACTATCACTAAGTTTCATTGGTCTGTTCAAAATACTTAGACGGGTTGGTGAATGTGCCTATGAGCTGGACCTACTGAATAGAATGTCCTTGATCCACAATGTACTCCATGCATTGATGGAAGTATGAGCTGGACCCCTCTCACATCATACAATGGGAGGAAGTCAACATCTGGGACAATGTTACTTACAAAGAACTAGCAGTCAAGATATTAGATCATAAGGTACAGAGTCTATGAACTATAGACATCCCTCTATTCAAGGTTTTGTAGAGACACCATGATCTAGAAGAGGCAACCTGGGAGTTAGAGAGCGAAATGCAGAAGAAGTACCTAGACTTCTTCACCAGGAGCAGTTGAATGGATGGCATCGTACCACTATGTGATCACTCTTTAATTTCAAGGACAAAATTCTTTTCATGGGTGGATAGTATTGTGATACCCAAAAAAAAAATAGAATTTCAAAAAATAAGGTGAGCACCACTATCGCGATCCCCATGATTTTATAAAAAAAAAAAATTCAAGTGAGGACCGCGATACTGCGTTAGCGTACCGCGGTTTTGCGATTAAAAAATTCTTAAATTTTGGTAAAGTTGTGGTACTGCGGTCCTGTAATGCAGTTCTACGATTAGAAATAGTCCCAACATACGATCCTGGGACTCGATATCGCAATATTGCAATTAAAAACCAGAAATGGAAGGTTGAAGGTGCACTATAATTCTACTCGCTTACATATATTGAGGTGCATGTATAAACTTAATCACACGAACTCATCCAGCAGTTGCACTCATCTCCACTCGCATAGAAAACCCTAGCCGCTAATGTCAATTCCCTTCTTCCCACGCTTGTTCTGAATCAGAGTCATCAATTCCCATTCCTCTTCTAACTATCCTATGAATGTTGATAGGAGGAGAACATCGGGAACTATGAAGGTTTCCAATAGTCACGCCATCATGAACAACTACAAAGGTAAGGCACTAGTTTTCCAACTTGAACCAATGTTTATAAATCATTGTCTTCACAATATGTGATGTTTCATGCATATCTTCTACTTCTAATAGACCCTAAATACGTTTATAATATTTTGGTGTGATGTGCAGGAAGCGAACAGAAGATAAATGGGAAGTGAACATAAGATAAATGGGAAGTGAACAGAGATAAACGGGAAGCAAACAGAACAAGGGTGATTAACTACGGGGTATGATAGTGTTCTACTCTAAATATTGCATGTTTTAGGTCTGTAGCACGATACACAAAGTACCACACATGGGAGAAACAAGGGAGGCACAAACAAAGTGTGATTTCTGGACTAGCAAGAACCACCTCGCGTTACCGTAGTAACACTGGGAGTACTGTGGTAAAACTATGACTATTCGTTTTTTTTTGGCCTTTTGCGCACGAAATCTCAATCACCTCATCACATCCCCTACATTGAAGTACAGATAGGTTACTAGACACTATAGGATAATTATTTGACACTCTTTTGAATACAAAATTCCCATTTAACTTAGAAATAATTAGATTATGAGTTCAAAACATTAAAAAGATAACAAATACTGAGAAATAACTTATAACTCTTAAAGGTTAATGACTCAAGAAGAGATGAGTACTAAAGCAAGGATTAGAAAAAGCTGAACATAGAAGCAGGTGGAAATGACTGCACCCACTCTTTGATATTATTTTTGTTTTGAATATAAAGTATGACCATGTGTTTATTTTTATAAGCTTAGAAGCATGCTAGGAATGATGCATTAATTGTTTTATGTTTGTGTACTTGTGATATCTTGATAGCATGATACATGTTTCTATTATTCATACCATTCTAAAAATATGTCATCCATGCTATTTATTGGATAACATGATCTGTGTGACCTGGTACATGATAATTTGTCACATGGTAGTGGATACATGTATTGGGATGATGAGATAAATTATGCATGCTAGTGGTCACTAAATAAAGACAATTAGGAGTCTAACTGTGGACCAAAGCAATGATACAGATATTGTGGCAGTAGTCTAGTGTTATTGTGGGTATTTCCTCACCCTAAGCGAGTGTGCATGCTACTATGGCAGTAGTTGAGAAGGAACTAAGGATCGAGTGAAACTTCACTCTTAAGGTTGTATCATGATGAGGAATTGGCCTTCAGGGCGTTACTTTCAGGAGTTCGGACACTGGGGAATACTGAGGAGATTCTTTTCAGTTTCAACATTAACATAAACAATTGAAGTGTTTTGAAATGCTTAATGGTTTATAAGTGTTTGCATGTTTTATGTTCCTGACTTTAATAATGTTTGAGATGTGTTATATATGATCCACTGAGCTCTTGAGCTCACCCCACTAATCTATTTTCACGTAATCACTGAAGATACTTGACCACATGCAAGTTAATGGAGACCATTGGAGTAGTTTGATACAATCCACTGTCAAGATTGTATAGGAGTAGAGGTTTATTATCTGTTCATAGTTTTGGAGCATGGGACCCACATTAGAACATGATTCAAAAACATTAAAAACACATGAATCACTTAGAGTAATATGTTGAACCTTAATCTTAAAGATTGAAGACTCAAGGAGGCTTGGAACAACAACACAAAGGGATTAAGCATATAAGGTGGAGATGATTTTTAGGTTTTACTTTATTATTTTGATTTAAATAAGGATTGCATGTGTGATTATGCTTTGAATATCCATGCTCTATGACCATACATGCCATGTAGAATATGCATATTTAGGGCAATATAACCAATGATGCATGATACGCAACAATATAATCTATGTTATGATATGCTAATGATTTTTACCATGATTACATGCTATTTACTGTCTGTCTTGAATTTATTATGCTACTATTTATTATTAATGAAAGATTAAACAAAGAATATAACCACGTACAGACACGGTGAGCGTATTTCACCATGAGTGTTTCCAACTAAACTGATTTGTCGGTACTTTGATCTAGATTTGGGCATTTGAAGTTAACCCCACTTCCCCAATAGTGGACTGGGCATTCAGATTTAACCCCAGTTCATGGATGATGGGTTTGAGCATCCATAGTTGACCTCTCTCCCTAGACTTGGAACATAGAGGTACAATCCTTTTGGTACCAATGTCAACTATAAATAACCAATTGTTTGAATCACTTATTCCTGAAAGTGTTTGCCATGTTTGTTTTATTTGATTGAAATAATAACTTAAATATTTGGGATGATTCACTGGGCTTTTAAGCTAACCGTCTTTTTATAACATTTCAGGGAACTGATGATCAAAAGCTGCGAATGTTTACTTAGTCAATTTTCATTTCAAAATTTACTTTACAAGATGGGCATGTTGGCCCATAGTTTGCTTTCCAGTTTAAAGTTATGTTTTTGAATAAGTTTAAAGGTCTTTGTACCACATGAATATTCAAGTTGATTGATGATATTGATTTATTTTATCAAATGATTTCTAATTGTTTTTCATTAAACTTGTATAAGTGAATGTCTCATGGAGATGGGATCGAAATTGAAAGAAAGTGTAGTGTGATGTGCTTGCCGATCGAGTGGCCAAGATAATTAATGTTATTCTTTGCTCATGACAATAAAGTGTCGATTATTTCGGTTCGAGGACATTTCGATAAAATGTGGCCTCTCGAACCGAAAAACCAGATGGTGTTGGCCACAAGGGAGAGGTGGGGTGTTACATTTATAACCAATGCAACAATTGAAAGAAGAATAGTTTGAATACATGCTTGTTGAAAACGATATTTGGACTAGCATTTCAAGCTATCAAATTTAACCCTATGGTCATTGCTTAGACGGGTTGTGAGTCAGGTGTATCGACCACTCAAGCAAGTCATGAGTTAGGCATATTGCTCACTTACCCCAACTCCGTGCTTGGTCCTTTAGTGTTGTCACTTGAGCGGGTCAGAGGCTAAGTGCATTGACCACGCGCCCTAACCTCACGCTCAGACCTATCTCAAAAACATCTCTATATACATCTTATTATCGATGCTTATTTATATATACATCTCAAAACCAACTTGTTTAGCTCAAAATAAGATGAAACTATTCAACTCATGTCATTTATCAACATTTTATTCAAATAATAGAAGTTAAAGCAATATTTAAATTAAACTACTTACCTTGGGTCTTGCATACCAATGTTTTATTGGCACTCGGCCGAATCCTACAATCTACGGTTGGATATGTGTTATTCAAATCTAAATTTAGTTTCTTTGTGAAACATGACTCAATTCTAGCTCCATGGTCCCTAAGTAATCTCAATCAACTTAAATTTGTCTTAGTCGATTGCTAGTCAAATTTGGTTAATTAGTCAAACTTGGTCAATTGGTCAAACTTAGTCCAAACTAGTCAAACTTGGTCAAGGGGGTCAATTTGGTCAAATTCGCTCAACATGTGTCAATTTGGTCAAAATCTCTAAGTTCCCATAGTTAGTCAAATTTTTAGTTACACAGTCCCTATCGCGTAATAAATTTCATGATTTTTCTACAATACTATGCATTGGATTGATGGAAAATTTTCTAAATTCAAGCTAGACCTCTTGAAATAATTAACAAAATTTTAGTTTATATTTTTTTTAGTAGGGATTTTAAGTGGATTACCATCCTCTTTAAATCTAGAATTTTATGTGACAGGTAGTCACATTTCATCTCAATTGACCTACTTACTTTATATTTGTTTCGGACAAAATTCGATACAGTTATTTTTGGGGAGTCCTAAAAGGTGTTCACCAAAATTTAGCTCAAAACAGTGAGATTTGGTTAGTTTCCTAAGTTCATGCATTTTTCATGAATTTCAAGCATGATTTCCCACCAATAAATCTCTAATTTAAAGGTCATTTCCTACAACTCTTACATGTGTTTAGATCGCAACAACATGTCCTTTGAAAACACATCAAAATCATTAGGAATAAATTACCAAAATCCTAGTCATACATTTTATCAAACACATGACATGCATTCATTATAGATTCAAATTTTTTTAAGTATCAGAACACCTAAGTAATATGGCAACTTGGCATGCATGCTAAACCACGAAAAGAGGAGATTATGAAAAGAAATCTATACCATCATGTAGCTTTAAGTAATATCCAAAATTGAGCTCGAATGGGGTTCTTTAAATACTCCAAAATCCACCCTAAAGTTGCCCTCCAAGCAAGTTTTTGTTGTAACATGTTGCAAGCAGCCCACTTTTACACCTTGAAATCACAATCACGAGCTTAGTTTCCTACAGTCTAATGATTGGAACTTCAAATCTACATACCAAAGATAGGAAAAAGTGGTTTACCTCAAGGGATGATCATAAAATGGCCATAGAAATGCTCTTCCAAAACTCGAACCATGCACTTTTCCAACTGTTCCTAGATTTTAACTATGTTAAGTGTCCCACCATAGTAATCATTTTTATCTCTCCTATGACTATGAGGTTGGACCAAGGGAAGGTGATTCTTGGATAGCTGTTAGCGGACTCGCAAGTATACGAGATCGCTTGTAGTAATATCCGGAAAGTCCGGGTATCGTCCTCAGGGAATACTAATGGTGATTGAATTTTCTTTAACACTAAC
>JAJIYU010020948.1:0-10223 GCA_030144865.1 Tinospora cordifolia | reverse complement strand
ATCCAATTATTTTCTCCAAAAATCATATTTTTCATCCAAAAATTCCATTTATCATCCTAAAAATCTGATAATTACTCCAAAAATTCATAAATCCATCCTATAAATTATTTTTCTCAAGAAAACACATTTTCCCAATATTTCCATGTGTTTTCTCCTTAAAATTGTATTTTCTCGAATTATTTCTATTTTCTTTAATAATTCATCCAAAATTGAGAAAAATTGAGAAAAATCTTGTATTTTCTCATTATAATTTCAGAAAATACATTGAGTACATGTATGTCGGACCCGTCGTTCCGATGTTAAAAATGTGGGTCGTCACAAGTAATGATTACAAGAAGTCTTGATATTTGTATTATATTTAATATTTAATATTTAACATTAATATAATAGTTTATTCATATAAAAATATTTTTGTCATAAAAATTACAAATTAAAATTTATTAATTATTACAACTACTTAAAATTTTTATATATTAAAATTTGTAATATACTGAGAATATTTTAAAAAATAACATTATAAAATGGCCATATTGATACTTAATAGCATGTATAAGACTATATAAATTTAATTAACCGGTTATGTAATTATTCAACTTAATAATAATGATTTGTTATTTTAATTTTATTTATAAAGTATATTCTAAGTATTTTGTTATTCTTTTTTTTTAGATTTTATGAATAAATTAAAAATAGCTATCAAATTATAACATAAGATCACACTACAACAAACTTGATTTTCAGCAACGAAAATATTCGTTAATAAACACAAATTTTCTGTTGCTAAAACTCTTTAGCAATAAAAAAAATTTGTTACTAAGTTTGTTGCTAATAATGCGTGACATTGATAAATTAGCAATAATTAATTAATTCGTTGCTAATAGCTTATTTAACAACAAAAATATTTTGTTGCTAAAAAGCATCTATAACCACAATTTATTTCGTTCCTAAAAGTTTATTTTAGCAACAAATTAATTTGTTTAAAAATTAAAATTTTAGCAACAAAATTTTATACTTTAACAATAGTATTTTTTGTTGCTAAATTATGTCATTAGCAATAATATTCGTTGTTATTTAGTTACTTCAACAACAAAAAAAGGTATAAAACGAACAATTTTTTTTTGTAATAATTTACATATTGATAACAATAATAATACACATAAGTTTTATTTTTACACAAATAGAGTTGTGCAATAATAATACACATAAGAATATGTACAATATGTACTTCAGTGGTTCATTTTATAGCTCCTGATTATTTATCTGATGCTAGCAACTTCATTGATGGATTCTTCTCCATTACCCTTTGATTCACTTAAGAGCTTCAGAACAACAATGTGTCCATCAACTAACCTTCCTTTGAAGACACCACCATAGCCTCCTTGGCCTATGGTGGTGTCTTCTTTTCTGTTGGCTATAAGAGGGTGATCATCTCCTTTTCTGCTGGCTGAAAGAATGCATGTTTGATGTTGTCATACATGATGCGCACTTGCTCATCTGGCCTTGAAGTAGAATAATGGAACCCATTTACATGAGCTTCAAGTGTACCAATCAACTTTCTCCCCCGCCCACCAAGTGAGGGGCGAATCTAAAGATCAATCAACTTTGTTGGCTTAAATCTGGTTCCTACCAACTATAGTTTCTCTTGGGTAACCAAGGTGGCTCGCTCGACCCTCTTTGATTGATGTGATGCAACATGTCTGCAAAGTGTCTTGATAAGTTGCACCACTTCACTACTGTGCCTAGGGTCTTTTGAGTGAAATGAGACCTTGGTACTTATGAGTGCTAGCATCATGAGGGTTAAATGGCATCCCTGGTAAATTGAAGATTATATGGATATAGCATGTGTGATTATTGCCTTATTGACTGCTCACACTTTTGATGGTGGCAACATGGAAAGGAACCATAGTACCATATATTGGCAGGAGTACGACCTCATTCTTCTGGTCAATTTGAATTACCAAGTCCCTCACAAGTGGAATATCATTAACATTCTTAAATGCAACAAGATCACTTGCTATTCGCACACTTCCCCGTGCATCTTTGGTTGTAGACCCAATCCCAGCCAGCCTTTTAGCAGGCTCTCCATGCTTTTGACAAGCAAATTCTGCCTAGTGCTGCCTCTACAACTCCATAATATGCAATATGCAATTCAATTCAATACAATTAATGAAACAAACCCATTATGATTCTTGGTTTTGGAACATGAGCATATTCAAGAGCTAATATTCAATGGTGTATGATTCTAATAATTTAATGTACAATATATGAATAGGCTATGTAATACCTTGAAAAGTAGATATCCAATAAAATGATATTCAAGGTCTCTTCAGTGAAATCTGGGTACAAAATGAAAATCAGCTCAGTTCAGGGCTAAAATAGGATGTGACCAAAGTCCTCATTTGGTGACCCATATGAACCCAAAATGACCTGAAACGAAGTGAGGAGACATAAACCAACAAACTAGACAACATATTCAAAATTTGGCCCAATTGGCCAAAATTAGGGTTTTGCCCTAAAGGGGAATCCAGATTAGGAAAGAACTGAGAATAAGGGTACCTATCGAACTCAGAATGACTCGAAACTTGAGGAGATGATATAAACTAGTAAGACACACAACATATCCAAAAATCAGAACAATTGAATAAGGTTTGGACCTTCATTTGCCCAAATACTCCACTAGGCTCTAAATAAGGAAAGTTTTCAAAGGAAAAATGTCTTGGGTCAGACCATACCTTAAAATTTGTGTCTCAACTGTGGGGTTTCAAAAATAAAGGTTATATACCTAAATCCCTTATGAATAAGGAGATATTTAAATTTTAAAAATTCATGTGAAGCCATAATGGCATGGCCACCCAAAGCATGTTCAAGTCACATGGATGGAACACCATGGTTCGGTGTGCCCTCACCCTACCCAATCACCATGGGACATCTTGTTTGATTTGAACACATGTAAAATGATCCCATGTGCCACAGGAATGATTTAGTGGGGCCACATGATGCGATGTCCCATAGGATTGGAGAATTCATGAAAGAATGATTCCATGTACACCAGATAGTGATCACATGCACCATGTTGCCAATTAAGCCAAAACTGGCCTATATGTGCGTGTGTGAGTTTACACATGTGACAATCTGTATTAGAAGATTCTAGAATTGAAAAGACACTCTCTAAATAAACCCTAGCCGTCCCATGAAGAAAAAATGATCAGTAAGGATAATAAAAAAAATTAGAAACATTCCATGTATGTGTTATTTGGTGAGCAAGTAAAAGAACCAAAGTAGAATGTATATAGAGAATATTCTATCTCAATGTGGAAAGTCCAGAATAATATTAGAAAGGTTCTAGAAGTATTTTAGTCTCTGATTTTGAATTAGAAACAACCATTAGTGGGCCCACAAGAAAGATATGCACACATGTTATAATATGCACACTTACCATGTCTCATCTTTGGTATTTGGAAACTTGCTCAAAGATGGAGAGCTGCCCTAATCTGCCCTAGACCTCCCCTTAGTGTATTTGAAGTCTATAAATATCCCCTTGCATTGCTCACAAATCATTCATTCCAAAGAATAAGAGAAAACGCCTTAGTGCTCTCCCTTCTTTTCTTCCTTCTTCTTCTTGCTGATTTCTTTGTGTGTGTTTGAGGAGAGTGCTAGTTCTAGTTTTTCTGAGTTACTTGGAGTGTTCTTGCTGGAGTTTGAAGTGCCAAAGCCTAAGGAAACCTCTGCTGAAATTTTTGGAGAAAGCACCTTGAGGTGGAAGTTGCCCCTTAAACTCATTTTCTTGTTTAGAACACTATTATGCTCATTTTGTGATTTAATTTCATAAAAAAGTCAGAATTTTTGTCTTTTGCATTTTTAAAGTTTATTTCAGTTTTTGATTAGATTTATAATCATACTCATGTTCATATAATGCTCATGTCATGATAGAACCATGCTAGGGATTTAATGCAAGTTAATGAATGTGAGTGTTTTGATTTTCAGTTCGTTCATGACTGATTTTTATTTTTAGTTTAATACCATGTTCTGATATTTTAATTTATTTCTATGAGTATGGGATTTAAAATGAGAGATGGAAATACGAACCATGTACCATCATAGTAGTTTAAGTAACACTATGGGTGTTCTTATCTTATGATTAGTTCGTAAGGTCTTAAGACCTAAGTGCTTGGTTGGTGGGTGAGAATCCCTTTCGTCCAAATGTCCAATGAAAAAGGCTAAGATATGTCATGATTCGCTCTAGGGAGACACTTAGTTAAGAACATTAAAGGTTGAGAAACCTTTTTGGTCTAAATCACAACTTCACACAAATTGATGTTTGAAATGCCTAATGTCTTTAAGTGATTGAATTATGAGTATATTATGGTTTTAGATTTTGAAAATGGTTGTTTAAGATCCACTAAGCTTTGTGTTCACCCTTTCTATTAACATTTTCAGGAAATTGAACTTGTGAAGAAGAAACCCGGACGTCTCCCTTTTAGTGTTCTTTTATTTTTCATATAGGGCATGTTGCCTAATTTTGTTTAAGAATTTTTCGCTGTATTTTCCTTATTTCAAAGTTATGTACTTTTCTTTATGATTTAATAAAGATTTGAATTCCCTTTATCTCTTATAATGTAGCCTTGTCTAGTTTTTATGTTAAGGCATGGGATATTGAGAATAGAAAGTCAAGTGTGTGTCACTTGTAAAGTAACGCTGGCCCGACCCGCCAAGTGGTTAAGTCCATTGCCTAAATGGTTAGGTCCATTGGCTTTATGGTTAAGTATAGATAAACACACGAGGGTCGGGGTGTGTTACAGGCTAATTGCATATTCAGGATCTAAGTAGCCTCTATTATAGTGTCCAATAATTAAGAATGTTAGTAACATAACCACAGTATGTTGAATTGAATTGGAATAGAAGAAGATAAGAGTTGAACTTAATGTCCCTACAATGTGAGTACTAATGTAAGTAACACTATCTGAAAATAGCTTTGAGAGTCCAAAATCAGAAACTTTTGGAATGAAATTAGAGTCATTTAGTATGTTACTAGCTTTAATATCATGATGTACAATATGAGGCTTGATCTCCTCATTAAGATAAGCAAGACATCTGGCAACTCCAAGGCAAATGTCTCACCTTGCCTTCCAAGTGAAAGAAAACCAAGTGAACTTACTTTTGTTTCGCTCTCCCATTGGAGTTTAAAAAAATTAACAAAAAAAAATGAAGCAATTTATACATTTCAATCATAATTTACTAATCAAACAATCTTGACATTTCCATGCTATGTTGCTTCATACAAAGTTGATTAGAAAAACAGATTTAATTCAGGATGCTACATGATTGATGTTAACTATTTCTCAAGTTTTCCTAATAGTTAAATGCAAATAAGAAGATGAAAAAACAACAATCAATCTAAGTACCTGATAAGAACTGTGTGAGGCTATTGTTTTGCATGTGGTCATAGACCATAATTCTGTTTGATCCATCAACAGATCCACCATGGAGTTACACAAGATGTTAATGTTGAACATTTGACAAAGTTGTTATCTCAACCATAAACTCTCTAACCCCCTGCCTAGGGTCCTACTGAAAGAACTTGCACTACTACAACTTTGCCATCTTGTAATTGCCCCTTCATAAACCAATAAAACTCCAGTTAAAAATGATTAAAAATCCCAAGTTAAAAATTTAAAATTAATTGGTTTTGTATTTTATTTCTGTTCATATTTTAACTTGCAAATTTTGAACTAGCTTGTAGACAGTTCCAAAGCCTCCCTCTCCAGTCTTCTTTGATTCTATGAAACCTTCGGTGGAATTCTTCAATTCTTGGTAGGAATAGAGATGAAAACAGGGGAGACTTTGTGGACCTGCTAAAATTTTCACCAATTGATTTGCAACCCATTACCAAAAATCATCAAAAAATAAAAATATAAAAAATCATAGAAACCCAGAATTTTTAGTCATGGGTCCTTACTAAAAAAGTAAAGAAAATAAAAGATGAAAGTACATCGTTTTGCATTTGTAATTTCCATTTCTGGTGAAGAAAAACTCTTCTGGCACCAAATTGTGAAGCACTTCATTTAAGAGTGTTTGTTTCATGCAAAAACAACTCAATGTATGTTATATCATTATCTGGTGTAATTCATCCCAAATAATTTAACAAATTAATGGAGAAAAAGCAGTAGGTATAAGGAATTAAACGAAGGTGACGTTGCATCATAGCAACAGTGTGGCTACTGTCATTGGATGACTATTTTTCTAAAGCTTATGACTTTGGAATTAATTTCATCTACCACAAAATCTTATGACACAAGAATTTCAACTTTGTGAATTACACTTACATGTTCTAAGAGAGAACCCTTTACATCTGAAAGAACTAAATGTATACAATGCAAAACAGAAGAATAAAACCTGTTGAAACAAGGTAATTAGGTGGTGATTTTACCATCACTTCAAGAAATTGATGATACAACAACGTATATTCGACAACGTGCATCAACGACCATTGTAATAGAAGGCACACAACAACGTTCACAAATTTTTTGTTCTCAAATCGATTATGTAAAAGGCGTACAACAACGCTCACCATGGGAACATTGTTGAAAAGGCCATTACAATAAGCAGACGAATGTTGTTCTATGTTATTACAACAATCGTAGTTGCTCATTGTCGAATAACTCCTTTTACAATGTTCGTTAGTCGACTGTTGTTAAAAGAACGTAAGTTATTGCAACATTCATTCGTGAACGTTGTCTATAGCCTTCTATAACAACGTTTATTTGACCATTGTAAACGTGTTACATTATATACATACGTTATTCATATATATGTTATACTTATATAATACCACTAATGCGTGAATAATGATATAACCCGTGAATGGTGGTATAATGTAAGCATAAAGATCGAATAATGTGCATATAAAGATGTAGGGATAATGATAGAATAATGTGTGAATAATGGTTTAACTCGTGAATAGTGGTATAATGTAGGTATAACGCTAGAATAATGCACGTATAAAATGTAGGAATATCGATCGAATATTGATATATATGGTATATATAACACGTGAAATGTGGTATAATGTAGGAATAAATATTGAATAATACATATATAAAAATTTAGCGATAACAATCGAATAATTAATTTGTGAATGATGGTATATATATAACTAGTAAAATGTAGTATAATGTAGGGATAAATATCGAATAATGCATGTATAAAAATCTAGTGATAACGATCGAATAATGGGTGAATAATGATATAAATAACTCGTGAAATGTTGTATAATATAGTGATAAAGATTGAATAATGTCTGTATAAAATTTTAGCGATAACAATCAAATAATGCATAAATAACTGTATATGTAACTCGTGAAATGTTGTATAATGTAGGGATAAAAATCGAATAATGTGTGTATAAATATATAGCAGTAACAATCGAATAATGCACGTATAAAAATTGTTCTGTAGGTCAATATACCTTACGAAATTATATGCGCGCATTATTCGTTTATCCTTGCATTATTATGAAATTATTCTCACATTATATTGTTATTCAGACGCATTATACATGGATTATTCGTATGTTATACTTGCATTAGTTAGTCATTAATAAGGTACATATACATACATACATACATACATACATAGAGATATATATATATATGTGCATTATTCGTTTATCCCCGCATTATTATGAAATTATTCTCACATTATAACGCTACTTAGACACATTATACATGAATTATTTGTTTGTTATACTTGCATTAGTTAGTCATAAATAAGGTATATATATATATATATATATATATATATATATATATATGCGCGCATTATTCGTTTATCCTCGCATTATTATGAAATTGCTCTCACATTATACCGCTATTAACACACATTGTACATGAATTATTCTTTTGTTATACATGCATTATTTAGTCAAAATTAAAGTATATATATATATATATATATGCGCGCATTATTGGTATTACTTAAAAATAAAAAAATTCATAGTGCCAAACATATATGCAATCCATCAAAAAGTGTAATTATTATTTACACTACTTAACGTTATTAATCCTAACAAACAAAAATAAAATGTTCTATAAGCAAAAATTTTTCTTGAAGGATCATCACGTCTCATTTTGATACACAATTCAAACATATAAACGAAGTTCTCCATTGTTCCAATCTTTATATATACGTACATCAAAAAAATGAACTTTAGTACATTAATTTTTTTTTAAAATAAGAATAAGAGCCAAAGAACAATTGTAATAGTTAAAACAACTCAATATATATCTACATAAAAAAATTGAACTTAATTAGATTAATTTAAAAAAATAAAATAAGAATAAGAGTTAAAGTGTTACGTTATGCTTTTCCTTGAGGTTATCCTATTAGCTCAAGAATTGCACTGTCCTTTCCCTCCCATGGACAAGATAACATTAATCTTGTCCATATTTATGCATGATATACAAATAACATGGTATATATATATCGTCAACAAAAGATTTTTTTTTTTCCAGTATCTAGAAAGGTTAACAGCTCATAAAAGGACCTAACTTTGACATTTTCCTTATCCATTCTCCAAAATTGCCCTCAAATTACCAAGTATTGACTACAAATTCAAGCAGAAAAAAATCACCTTGGAAAATTCCAAGGAAGCTATAGATCCAAGGATCCAACCATTCAATGCAAATGCTATTAGACACATGATGTTTGTACATGAAATAATTAAACTAGTAAAACAAATAAAAATCATTGAAAATAGTAATTAACCTAAAAAAAAAAATCAAATGCCAGATACAAGCTTGTATGCTGTAAGAAAAAAAAACATTGCAGTATCTAAAGCATTGAACAAACCATCGACTTATTTCATTTATGGTTTTACTCCGATTTGGGGAAAACACATGAAGATATGGTTAAGGTTATAGAAAAACTTTAAACCTTGCAAATCATAGATTTCTTGCTCTAATCTTTTCTTCTTGCCATCAAGTGCTATCAATTGCTTTTCATGATCTCCAATCAGAAAAGCAATTGTCAGTCATCCATCCTTCATATTCTAGTAGATCACGAAAGTATTTCTTCATGCATCTCTTATGGTACTTTCTAAATTTTTGCTCAATGATGATACTTTCTAAAGCATTCAAGATATAACTAGTTCTAGATAGATTGTAGCAACAAGCACATGATGCATCAATATATGTATCTATATATGTCATTTTACCTTCCCATCATTCATTATTGACTCTAGCAAGGCAAGCATTTTTTTGAGAGGAAAATTGGTGATTCTGATGACTACAAACTGTTTTACATTGAAATGTTATCATGCTTAAATACGAATAATATGTACATATGTGTATGATTTGCACTGGTTATACAAAAAATTAGGAAAATTTTATTGAATGAATGATTTGGGATATTTGGTTAAATTATGAGTAGCATGTTTAACTGCACTGATTATTTATGTATTCTTTGCAAAATATAGTTTTAGCATGTCAATTAAATAATTAATATATATTTTGCAAAGAATACATAAATAATCAGTGCAGTTAAAAATGCGAATCATAGTTTAACCAAATTTCTCAAATTATTCATTCAATAAAATTTTCCTAATTTTTTGTATTACTAGTGGAATCATACACATGTACATATTATTCATATTTAAGCATAATAACATTTCAATGTAAAACACTTGCAGTCACCGGAATCACCGATTTTTCTCTAAAAAAAAAATGCATGCCTTGCTGGAGTCAATAATGAATGCTGGGAAAGTAAAATGACAAATATAGATACATATCATATAATTTTAGTAAGCATAGTGCTTATGATGCATCATGTGACACCCCTGGACCCCCCAGACCGGAACCCAAGTCCTCATGCATGCGTCACGTGGGGCCAGCGCATCTACTAGCGCTCCCGTCACCTCTCTGCTGTGCACGCGGGACTTTTAATCTCTCTGAGGGTCTGATCCGCCGGCAATCTGGGGTTGTCAACTTCTTTCTACACGCTAAACCCAAGTCTCAATTTTCAGAAAAATGAGAAAACTATTTAAATCCTGATAAACATGCTACTATGTTTATCGATGAATATCATAATTCAGAAAATAGTTTCAAATACTTCACCGTATTTTTCACAATAAATATCAACAATGGAAAGCAAATCTCTGCAGCGGAAACCATCAAAACATCAACCCATCTATCAGGGCTCAAGTAAAACTATCATATTCATGATAATAG
>JAJIYU010020947.1:0-10216 GCA_030144865.1 Tinospora cordifolia | reverse complement strand
ACTGCCCTCTCTTACTCTTTTGGGTAGGATTTCTTATATTTTCCTTTTCTGTTATTATGTTTTGAGAGGTAGAACCATGTATAGGGGTGAGGATAGCCTGTATATAATGAACAGTCTCTCCCGTTGCTACATATGTGTAATGACCCGTTTTGGGAATATGAAGTTCTTATTGGTGTTCATATGTTAAATTCTTCTACATTACTTATGATTACTCTGATAGTGTGTGATGTAGGAAATAAGATTGAGGCTTAACAATGTCTTGGCAAGCTCGGCTTGCGAGCGAGTTTGTTGGGACACTGTGCCGGTCGGTTCGCCCTTCATCTTAGGGAAGGGGTCCCGACAGAAATTAATGGAATTTTTGGGAGAAAAATGTAATTTTTGATAGATTATTTAATTTTAAGAGAAAATAATGGAATAAATGAGAAAATGGTGTTTAATTGGAGATTTTGATGAGAAATGGTGAAATAATGATTTTTAATGATTTTAGAAAAAATGCAAAAAATTCGGATATTGGACATATGTGTTTGTATAGAAATTCGAAAAAAAAAACAAACATATGGGGGTCTGGGCGGACCCAGGCCCCAGCGGGCCAAGCCCAGCCCGTGCGGGGCTCGGGCCAACCGAACCGACCCAAGTGCCTAGTGCCCGAGCTTGGCACGCAAGCCGGCCCGACTGGGTTGGCCGGCTCATGGGCCCAAGGATGGGCACCCTTCGTTTTTTTTTATCTTTTTCCATGATTTTTTTGCTTTATTTTTGGACATTTTTTGTGCATTTTCAGCCATTAAACCATGAGAACTCATGGTATTTGAATCTATGGTTTTGGCATCAAGCTCAACCTCAAATGTAGCCAATGGACATTGCCTACTAGGCCGCCAGCATGTGAGTTTGGAAGCCACCTAGATGGCCACATGTCACCCCACAATGCCATGCAAGCTTCCTTTCATGCAACAAAAGAGACCATGCTTGAGAACAAGTCCAGATTTCAGCTCCTTCCTCCCAATTTCATAAACCTGTAACTCCTCTGTTTCTCAACCAAATCCAGTAAGTCTTAGCTTGTTTCGAAGCTCATACTACCCTCTACGATGTCCCACAAGTGGTTTGCTGAATCTCGGAACCATTCAAAGCTGAAACCGCTGAGAAAAGGGGTTGTCCATCATGTTTAAACCCAGAAAACAGAAAAATCTATGTTAAATCAATCTTTGGAGCTTGGGTTCCCAGGTCGTTTCATGTCCTTTTTGGAGGTAAAACCCTCTTCTTCTTCCTTATTTCGTGTACTTTCATGTCCAAGTGGTGGGAATCAAATATTGGAGCCTCAAACCTGTTTTATAAGGCTATGAAGTAGCTATTTGACTAACTATTTTAACAGTTTCTGCAGGAAAACTAACTCTAAAATTAGATTGAAGATAGTATTTGGGGTACAAAGAGGTGTCCGTTTGGACCAAGATCAAAGGCATTTCGAACCCTACACTTGAGACTACAAAAGGGTAAAAGCCTCAAACCAAAAGCCTCTGTGGTTTAGATTTTGTATGCTTGGAAACATGCCTTGTTAGTTAGGTATTATGAACTTAGAAAAATTTCTAGAACATCCTTATGCACACCATGTTTTGGAGTAATGTTTGAAAGCAAATATGATTATGGTTGCTTGCTGTTTTGAGTGAGACTTAATTAATCAAGATTTCAGGGTCTAAACTCTTGCAAAAACAGCAAGGAATAGCCTCGGATTAGTGATGGAAATTAGAGTAGATAGGCACTCAAAAAAACATAGGGGATTGAATCATAGAATAACCTCTTACATAAACAGAAAAGTAGGAGATTAGTTGACTGACCAAATGAAGGCAATTTGAACTGAAATTTGGTGGAAAGGTCCTTGAATATGCCAATAGTATGTGTACAAAATTTCAGGGCAATCTGAATTTGGAAGTAGGTTAACTAATTCACTAAGTGACTCCTGTCACATGGGTACGGGATTTTCACAATCTCTGTTAGTACACCTAAAAACCCTAGTACATGGTGTCCAAAAAACTGTAAAATAAAATTTTGGTAACTTTTTTGGAAGAATAGATCAAATCTGAAAAATTTTACATAAATCCAATGGTTGGATTGATCACAGAAAATGTGAGAAATTTACTGCTAGGAAGTGTGAACCCAAAAGTTCATGTGATTCAACTGAAAATTATGAGTTGAGTAGTCTGATTTAGGTGCGCAGGACCCGAGTTGTCAACGGGACATCGGTGCGCAGGACCCGAGTTGAGTAGTCTGATTTAGGTGTTTTCTACGACTTTTATTCCTTGCATAAAACTTGTGCGAAATGACATAGTTTAAATGGTTTCACATGATTTAGATACATCTGATTGATTTTGAATGTGTAGATGTACATTGGTAGTGAGACCATAGGCTCGAGGGTCGAGTGTCAGGGTCAGGGTACTTGATGTGATTGAGGTTAGGCTCGAGGTCCGAACGCGTGGTTAGAGCATATGACTAATGCGTCTAGCTTCCGACACGCTCGAGTGGCCAACACGCTTGACTCAGGACCTGCTTGAGCAATGACCATAGGTTGGGTTGTTGAGTTAACCTAACCTGGATGTGTTTTTAACTAGGATTGACTTGAGATGTTTTCTAAAACTATTGCACTGTTTATAACTATTTCCACACTATGTCATGCCTTCGAATGTCATACCACTTTTACTGTTCATGCATAAATGCATTGTTTTGGAATATTGGTTATGGATGACATATTGATCTTTCTACTCACTGAGCCACGATGATTCTAGGCTCATTACTCTATCATTATTTCAGGTACTACAGTGGCTAACAAAGGGAAAGGCGTAGTGATCGCCTAGTGTCCCTGATGATTCATATCCCCCTTTCTTTGGTCTTTTGACTTAGAGGTTGGTCACTCCTTGTTGGTATATAAGTGGTCAACTATGTATTTTGGACAACACTAAAATGTAATGAAATGCTTCCGCTTTGTATATTTCTTACTTTTGCTTTTAAGTGTTCCAATTATTCTGATATCGTCTATTGTTTGAGTTGTGGAAAGGGTTTAACAGTAGTCGGACGAACTCAACTTGGTAAGAGGGTTCGTCAGGCCATTGTGCTGGTCAGGCTGCCCTTGACTTAGAGAAGGGGTCTTGACACTTTTAATTTTTCATATATAATTTGGCCGATCATTGAAGGTCTTAGAGATGATTCCAAAAGACAACTCAAAACTTGAGATTAGGATGATGGTTTACATGACTAAACATACATGTCAAAACTAGTTTGATTGCTAATTTATATTAACTATTGAGAAAACTTGCATCTTTTGAAAAATCTTTGTAAAGTTGTTTAATGTAACTACTACATTAATCAAAACATGCAAACAATATATTGGATACTCAAAAATAACTTGAAAAAAAAAATTGTACCGAAAAATCTTAGTGAAAACATGGTAATGCATGAACATGCACTCTACTAAATATTGTAAATCCTTTATGGACCTATAGAACATAAGTAAATATTAATACATATACTTTTTTTCAAATACATAGTCGATTTCAATCAATTACTACTTTAACATAATTATAGGTTTGTTCGGTCTTTTGGCTTTGACTTTGAATTTCTTGATTTTTCGTTAGTGGAAATGATATTTAGGGTTTTGATACCATAGGTGAATATTTTGTTTGTTAAGTCAAAACACTAAGGTAATAATCAATAGGTCAACACTTTGCCAGCAAAAGGGAATCTACAACAAGCAAGGTTTGATTTCATTGACACTTTCAACCTTGTTCTTTAACTAGCTTTCATTCAAATTATTTTAACTGTTGCTTTTAGGTGTGGCAGATAGATTAGAAAACAAATATAGTTACAAACACATTTTTGAATGGCTATAAAGAAGTTTATGTATATGCCTTAACCTACCAATATGAAACAATTTTTTGATATCATCAATGCAAGGCCGGTCCTAAATTTTTAGGGCCCTAGGAAAAACTATGGCCCTAAAAGGAATGATAACGTAACGTTAATAAATAAAGGTGCTTAGTAGAAATGATAACGTAACGTTAAGAAAATCTACCAATTTTTATAAGAGGAAAAGAACTTTTTTTTTAAATTGAAAGAAAAAATAGGATTTCTTTTAATAATTAATTATTGTTATTATTATTATTATATGGCCCCAAAAAATAAAGGACTCAGAGTCGTCGCCATTTCTAACTCTCTAACTTTAATGACCAGTATCGTTCACAGAGAATTACTAGAGATGACAAAATTCTAACTACCTGATTTCTTTTCTTGTAAAAATTTATCTTCTGGATCAAAATTTTCATCATCTAACTTAACTATATTAACTTAATTCTAAGGAAACATCCAAGTCTTAGTTGGTATGACTCTCATTTTCAAAACCAAAAGGTCAATGTACGGAATTTGAGAATTGCACGGAGAATTACTATTGCTTTTAGTAATTAAAATTAATATGGAAATCAGCCCTGGCAACAACAACGACAAAAAAAAAAAAAAAAAGTGCTGATGATACCAAAGTTCATCAAAACTTGGTTATAATTGACCCGCCAAAATACTCCATTAATATTTAAAAAAAAAAGGAAAAAAAAACGAAAAGAAAAGAAAACCCTTAATAAATAAACAAGAAGATGAGGATCTCCTTTTAGTGCATCACTAATTTATATTGGTTGGATTTAGTGCTGCAAGACTATAGGATGAATGTGCCATTGGTAAGGTTGTACACCTAACCAAACATATTTCTTTGACCAAACAATGTAATCCATATGTAGCAATTCACTCTTCTTTCTTTTCTTTTTTTTTTTTTTTTCTTTCCATTGGTGATTTATAGGTTCATGACTTCCACATAATTTGTCAAATCATCATAGAATCAAAGGTTCAACCTCATTAGTTTATGTTGCAATTAGCTCTAAAAAGTAATATTTCTAATGTGAAATCTTCAAAATAGAGCAAAAGCATAGAAACTTTCAGCAATATCTATAATCAACCTAAAGTCAAATGGATAAATAAAAACCGTCTGCGTTGAACCACAACGAATATATATATATATATATATATTTTGTCTGAGTACAGTTTACAAATTAAGAGGTGTGGGAGGGGGATCGAACCCTGCTCATTAGTAGGGCAAGTGATGTCATCATCAACGGCTCTGCAATTGGTTGGCACAAAGAATATATTCAAAGGCCTATATTGGAATTCAATTTAAAAAAAATTAGAGCAATATTGTTTTGAGTAGAGTTAGTTTATTAAATTACGAAGAACCAAAAGATAGTGCTTTTGTGGCTTATATTATGTTATGCGAGGTGCCTTTTTGAGGTCAAACTTTATAGATCACATGTGAGCTGGCTTTCAAGGCAAGGCAAATGAGACAATTGCCTTAGGCCTCCTCCCAAAAAGAGATATACAAATGTATGTATAAAGCTAACATTTTTTTTAATCCCATGTCACTTTTTCGAAAGTATTAAAATTATTTATTATTTACTGATGTGCAATTAAAATTACATTTAACTTTAAAAAATATGAACTAAGAGAATTGTTTGTTTGTTTTTTTTTTTTAACTCCACAACTTTTTATAGTCCAACTGCTTTTATAAAAAATTATTTGCAACCAATTAATGTTTCAGTTTCTGTAATTTTTCTAGCTACATTTTTACCTGAAAAGGGTTGATGATACCTATAAACATATAGTAGCACAATGTTTTTACTTTTTTAACTTTATACAAGGTTAGTAAATATAACAAATTATTTTTTAAGTTATTTTTAGTATTTATTTAGCTCTTTTATATATCTTTTTCTTATAATTATCAACTCCTAGTCCTTTCCTTTTATTTTTGTGCAATATACATGCCAAAGGACTAGCTAGTTAGATCTATTAAGATCTAACATATAAGTTTATGTGTGTTATAAAAAAATATTAAAGACTATTTAGAATTTTAAATTAAAAAAGGAAAAAAGGCTCAATCATTAAGTTGAGTTTGTAGTTTGAATAGTTTAACTATTTATACAATAAGCCTGTTATTTTGCCACACGAAAATTTTAATAGTTAGAAATATTATTATGAATTCAATGATATATATATAAAATAACAATAATTTGTTGAGACTAGCTAGAGATCAGAAGTTGTAATTGTCAACCATATTTAAATCCACACAATTAATTGCCTGGTGGAGTTTGCAAGTTTGCATGGTCATCATCAATCAAAAACCACCCACAAATGCGGGCTTGAGGAGTGGGCACTATTGAAAGAACAAAATAATTGAGTAACAAAATGGTGACGATCCACCTTATCTCCATTAACACATGAATATCTCATCAGGAGAACATGTAGTTGGCAGGCCATTGCTATTGGGTTTGTGAAGGCATCCTCATCGTCAGCACTTTGTCCTCGTCAGGTGGGTATAAAAGAAACCCTTTGGCAGCTACGAAAACGCCACACGATAGTCGATTTAGGATCCAAATCAATACCATCTCTGCCAATTCTTGCTTGTCTGAATTCCAAAGCTCCTGTAGAGTGATTTTGACGCCCAAGTGGCCTATGGCCACTCCGGTTACGTAGGAATAAGGTTATGATCAATATCTACCATGTCAAAATCAATAAAGCACGCATATATTTATATGATCAATTGATATATAACTAATGGACAAGAAAGCATGAGGACAAAGTACATAACAAGTTAAAACTCACTTTATATCCATGGAATGTACATCCAAAATCTTCAGCATTTAGCACATACCTTTTTTTTTTTTTTTATTCTTTTAAGTTACCAAGAAGCAACAAATGTATGCATCCATTAAGCTAAGTCCACGATAATTATTAAATATTACAACTACATGCCTTTCACTGTTGGTAATAAATTTAAAACAATTCATTTTTTTATTTTAGAAAATTAAAAGCACTCAAAGTCTTTGACACATACTACCAAGACTTCTTTTTGTTGTCTTTCTACATGGATTTGATGACAAAAACCATCAAATTGACAACTGGTAATAGAAAATGACCAAAAAAAAATTTATATTTTTTGGTTTCTTTCTAGCACCTTTTTAAGCTATTCAAACCCTTTTGTAAATAAAAAAGTTGTAATCATTTGTAGTTATATAGATTATGTTTTACCCTCATAATTAACTTAATGGATAAAATTTTGATTGATTGATCGATCAATTAATTAAATACACGTCAAATGACTATAGATATGTTTTCATGTAAACTTCAATTTTCATCAATTATTGAGTTTCTTTCCTCATTGATTATCAATCTAGTAACAATAAAACTAT
The DNA here is from genome assembly GCA_030144865.1 of Tinospora cordifolia. Classification (NCBI taxonomy): domain Eukaryota; kingdom Viridiplantae; phylum Streptophyta; class Magnoliopsida; order Ranunculales; family Menispermaceae; genus Tinospora; species Tinospora cordifolia. Next base: position 2,951 of record JAJIYU010020947.1, on the reverse strand, counting down.
TATTCCTATATTAAATTCATTCAGCAACCAACAAATCAATATAATCTATGATTAAAATGTACGTAACTAATGATATTTGGTTATGTAAATTTGTCGAAAAAAAATTTCACCTGAGTTAAATAAACAAATTATAGTAATTTGTCGTTGAAAGTGATATGTGAATACATTATAATTTGGTTATTTATTTGATAAACAATAACGTACAACTTCAATAGCATCTATGTATGACTTAATTTTTATCCACACTCTAATTTAAGAGACCCAAAAGACATTGAAAATAAGAGTAAAGGATTTACAAAACCATATGTTTTAGTTAGCTTTGATCATAGATTAGTTGGTAGGGTTTGGCTCAAAAATTGATTTGTGTTTTTATTAAAGCATGGACATTTATATATATTTTAAAAAGTACCATTAACTTATCAAAATAAGGGTGACTGTATATGAGCGTAGAAAGCCATGTTGGTGCGTTTATTGTATCTATCCAAATAAGGAATCCTTACTTGGTCACAGTTTCTAAAATAGTTGGTTAGGACCCTTACTCTTTTACTTCGTCTTTTACACTTTCTTTGTGTTTATTTAATTGATTTAGTGGTACATTTTTTTTTTTATTTAAGGTTTGTGAAAGATGTCAAAGTTTTTATACGCCCGGGTGGTATGATTTGAATTATTGTTTATCTTCCTTTTATTCTTCTTTTAGTTGATCCATGAGGTAACTCAATCATAAGGTAATAGTGAATATATTGTCTTTGCATCTTGTTCTCTCCTTGATGCTGGAATTTCCCATTGGATTTCTATGAGTTGTGTAGAAAATAAATTAATTAATTAATTAAATTAAATTAAATTATTTCTCAGGAAAAAAGTGAAAAAATAAATAACTAAATCAACAATGCACCCTTTTGGTTAATGAGGAGATAAAGGAATTGGCCAAATTCTAAGATTTACTCAAAATCTAACTTTATCAAATATTTCTTTTTCAAAATGATTAATATGATTTTGACCCTTTTGCATGATTCCTTACTTTCTCATACCATTTACGATTCTATTCATTTTATTTATAGTCAATGCTTTAAGTTGGACTTCTTTGCCAGCCATAAAGTCTCATTTTGACTCAGTCAACGGATCTTCCAAAGAGTGAAGACCAACAAAATAAATAAAATAAAATAAAATAAATCCATGCTACGGCTTTTCAACTTGAGCTTTCAGTCCTTTTCACCCCATAATTAGCTTCCCAAGTGAAATCATTAGCGATACCAGTTAATGATGGGGTCTTGAACTTTATAGGAACTCAAATTTACCCATGATTTTATTGCATTAATATATTAATTTCAACCTGTGCCCGGATTAACCAACAAGGTCAATTTTGTCATTCAACACATCAATTTTTGTAATTGACAAGTAATAATATTAAGTATTATAGTTGTTCAAACTGTCCATATTTCTCTCACAGAATTCATAAAATTTTTTTGGTTAACTTTTATTTACTGATCCATATCCATGTTTCATTAATAATCACGTGTGAAGCACGTGCCCATATAGAGATTGATAATTGCCACCAACTAGTTTCATCGTTTCCTCCTTTCCTTGTTATGAAAATGCCACATGCATTGCCACAAATCTAACACGCTATTTTTATTCTCATAACTTTGTAGATAATAAGAACTAGCTTCATATTACATATAGCAAAAGGAAGATACTGAAGGTACCAGTCCTGATAGCATTGTTGCATGAACCTAAGAATCCAACTGATCAACATTGTAGATTTCACTACTTATAAATGCTTATGCTAAGTAAAGTACATTGTTCACAAGAGCTCCCTAGCTAGCCCTAAACTGAACCCACTCCATGGTGCTGTGGGTCAGGTCCTCCGGGGCTTAGCCGCGACGTCCCATATGATCTTTTGCTTCCTCTCTCTTTTCTCACCCACACTTCCAGCATTCGCCTATTCGCGATCATTGCCTCCGATATTTGATTTGAATTCACCAACATTGCCCCCGGCATTTGAAATGGTTTGATTTGATTTCCATGTTTCATGAACCGATCAATGGGCCACCTCCGTGCTTCAGTGGTGAGAGACGAAAACAAGACCAAACTAAAACATAGCCAGAAGCTGAACTTATTAGCTGCTGCCATTGTGTTATCAGCTTTCACTTGGGACTATAGTGTGAATGAGGTTGGTGTTTAGGCAAGAGGAGTTGATGCTTTATATACACTAAACCCAAATGGGATTCATTTTAAAGAAAAAAAAAATCATTTTGATTATAGTGGTACCCCTTTGAAGGGTTCTCAGTCATCAAAATTCTCATTCTCCCAATCTTCTATCAAGAATGAGTGTTAGTGAGTCATGAGAGCTTGGCTTTTTTCTACTAGATCTTCCTTGCTTTATTAATTTCTTGAGTTTTTTTTCCTACCGGGGGGCAACAATGCATGCCTTCTTTGGCTTCTTCTGCCTCTTTTAGCAGAGCTTTTTTCACAGGTCAAAGAGTCTTCTAGTAATATAGTTTGTTTTTATGCAATTGGGGTTCCAAAACAGATTAAAAAAAAAAAAAAAAAAAAAAACCAACCTTTATATAATTTTTGTCCTCTCTTATCAGCAGAGAGCCAGAGCTTGAGATCATGTGTCAATGGAGTGATGGAGGAATTGGACGGGAACAGCATGTTTTGAATGCCACCTCATATACCAATAACCATGCCCATCCGCATAAGCCAAACTCTCCTCGAGTATGAAAGTCTTATCCTATTAGTGAATTGGACAATTCTGATTTGAGTTAGTCTGAAATACTGAGAGCTAGAAAGTTAGAAATAACATACTTTTCTGCTCATGCAGCAACTCACATCAAGGGCATGCCATATGAAAAATCATAAATGATTACACTGTAGAAGAGATCGAGAAAATAAAATGCTACAAGAGATTGTGAAAATCGTATCAATCTGTACAGAACCATAGGCGTCAT
>JAJIYU010020946.1:0-10241 GCA_030144865.1 Tinospora cordifolia | reverse complement strand
CATGTGTCAACCCACAATTTGCATCCAAAATTTCTTAAAATCTTTGAAATTAATTCACTTAACTTATTTTATTTATTTTAAATTATTTGACAAAATTCTGGGGTATTACAGCTCACCATGAGTACAACCTTTCACCCTCAGAAGGATGGTTAGTTTGAGAAAGTTATCCAGATTTTAGAAGACATGTTGAGGGCTTGTGTTCTAGACTTTAAGGGGAATTGGAGCAAGTACGTACACTTGGCGAAGTTTTCCTATAATAATAGTTATCAGGCAAACATAAAAATGGCTCCATTTGAAGCTCTTTATGGAAGACCCTGCAAATTACCTACCTGTTGGGCTGAACTTGAAGATCAAGTATTAACTGGGCCAGACATGGTGGAAGAAACAAGCAACCAGGTCAAGTTAATACAAAAGAGACTGACTACTGTGCAGAGCCGTCAAAAGAGCTACGCAGACAAAAGGAGAAGACCGTTAGAGTTCCAAGTTGAGGACAAAGTATTTCTGAGGATCAGTCCTCAGAAGGGTATTAAAAGGTTCGAATTCAAAGGGAAGTTATCTCTGAGGTTTGGAGGACCCTTTGAAATACTTAGAAGAATCGGAGGATGTACTTATGAGTTGGATCTACCAAATCGGATAACTTCAACACATAACGTATTCCATGTATCCATGTTGAGGAAATACGAACCTGACCCTGCTAACATCATTCACTGGGAGGAAGTGAATATTCAAGATGATGCTACCTACGAGGAAACAGCGGTCAGAATCCTTGATTACAAGGTACAAAATCTAAGAACAAAGGATATCCCATTAGTGAAGGTGCTATGGAAACATCACGTGGTAAAAAAAGCTACGTGGAAACTCGAAAGTGAAATGAAGACCAAGTACTCGCATCTGTTCACAAGGAATACCTAAATATGTACAAATTTTGAGGACGAGATTTTTTCTAAGGAAGGTAGGTTGTAACATCTCGAAAAATTTATATGAAATTTTTATTTTTACTTAAAAAACTATATAGAATTGACGAATGAGAATTTGGCAAGTCATAGTTGACCCAAATGAGAAATAAAAATTAATTTAGTGGATTTTTGGAAGAAAATATATGAAAATAATGCATAAAATGGGATATCATAGCCAAAAATACAAGGATATGTGCATTTTTTGATGAAAATAGTATTAGAAAGTCAATTGGGATCGAGATTTGGAAAAAAATTCGAAAAGAACGCAAGAAATTCGGTTGAAAAATCAAAAACAAACTCAAAATGCTGTGAACCATAGATCTGGAATCTGATATCATCATCCTACGGCCAAAATCAGATCTGCACGTACGCACGAGAGCACCGAATCAGAAAGATCGAACCGCTAGAGATTCGCGTGCGTAACTCGAGGAAGATCGTGCGGCCTAGATGGAATTCGTTGATCGCGAACATTGATGCGTACACTGTGATCAAGGATCATCAACAGTCAAGATTGAAGCCGCGTAGTCGATCTCGAAATCGTGCTGCACTCGGGGATCATCCAACGATCCAGATTGATGTCATTTTGGCTGATCGCGAACGTTGATGCACTCGAGGATCATCGGGCGATCCAGATCAAAGCCGTATTGGTTAGATCGCGATCGTTGATGCGCTTGAGGAAATCTAACGGCTGAAATCGAGAATTTGTATTCTGTTGATTTATCCGAGATTAATCTAACGACTCCAATCGAATTCAAATGTGTGTCTCAAGGAAAATTCAAGGAACCAGAAAAAATCCATAATTTAAATTACAAAAAATACATTAAAATTATGAAAAATACGAAATTAAATCCGAAAAATTCAAAAAAAATAGTTTCTAAATTTTGAAAAATATTTCTAAAATCTAGAAAAAATCCAAAAAATACTCTTTTTGCTCCAAAAATTAGAAACTACGAAATATGATAGAATTAGGGTGTTTTATTCATAGAAGGACACAAAAATTTCTATTTTCTTCCCTTGAAAAATCTATATAAACCCCCCTAGGCTCATAATTTCATTCATTCCAAAAAATAAGAATTAAATGCTCATCTTGTTTTCTCAAAGCCTTCTTCTTGGCACATTTTCTATCTTCCCTTCTTGTGTGTGTGAGAAGCTCTCGAATTGGGGAATCAAATTGGGCAATTGGGCAATCTTTATTGGCACTAGTACACAGGGGAAATTGCTGCCGAAATTTCGGAAGAAAAGCGACACAAGGTGGAAGTGATTTCTAGAACACCCTTCTTTTCTTATTTGAATTCATGGCATGCTCATTGCTGTGTGTTTTTCACTAAATTCAAAGATTTTCAACTTTCAGTTCTAGAATTTTAAATGTTTATTGTAGTATTTTAGTTTTGATTCATGTTTGAGAAATCATATCATCCATGACATGTTAGTATCATGATTAGGTTTCTAAACTAAAGTATGATGCATGTTTTATGAGTGTTTCATGAATTGCCTATGTATATTCTGAATTTTAGTTTGATTTCATATTTTGAAATTAATTTTATGATATTATAATGTGAGAATTAATCAAAGACGATGGAGATAATAACCACGTACCATCATAGTGGTCATGGCATCACTATGGATGTTCTTTTCATATGATTAGTTCATATGGTTTTAAGACCAAAGTACTTGGTTGGTGGGTAAGTTCCCTTGAAGTCCAAAAGTCCAATGAAATTGGCTAAGAAGAGCTATATTTCACTCTAAGGAGGTACTTTGTTAAGAACATCAAGGGCTTAAAAACCCTTTTGGTCTGAGACTCTACTTAAACAAATGGTTATTTAAAACATCTAATGTTTGTAAGTGTTTGAATTATGATTGTGTTATGAGTTTGAATATGAAAGATGGTTGTTCGAAAATGATCCACTTGGCTATGTGCTCACTCCTTCCTATCTTATTTTTCAGGAACATTAAATCTATGAAGCAGTTGAACATGGATAGGTTTTTTTGTAAGTTTTTGCCTTATTATTATTATTTTTAGAATTTAAGGGCATGTTGCCCATATTTTTATGTTTTTCTACTGAAGTATTTTGAAGACTTCCCCTATAATTATTAGTTTTATTTAAGAGTTTAGTACTCTCAATTTTTATTATGAATAAAATAGTTTGAATTTCTTTTATCTCTTTTAATTGCCTTAATTTTATTGAAAGTTTTGTATTCTTGAATTTTGTACAAAGGCATGAGATATTAAAAAGAAAAGAACAAGTGTGTGTCGCTTGTAATGTAGCACTGGCCCGACCTGCCATTTTGTTAAGTCCACTGTCAAGAAAATGATGACAATGTACACTGCTTAAGAGATACGGGGGTTGGGGTGTTACAAATGTCAACCATAAACAAGAAATTTGATTGAATCACCTAATGTACGAAGGTTTTTAATATGCTTGGTTTGTTTAAATTGAAACAATGACTTAAATGTTTAGAAAGATCCACTGGGCTATGTGCTTACCCCTTCCTTCCATTTTTCAGGTATTTAAATTACATGAAGACCATGAATATTAGTTAAGATCTTTTTTTTGAAAGTTTCTAATTTTTATGTAAGGGCATGTTGCCCAAGTTTTGAATCTTCCGCTGTAATAATTTTTCTTCGGGATCAAATTATATACTCAATTTCTTTTAATTAATTGATTTTATGAATTTCATTCATTTCTAGTATTATTGCCTTTTTAAATTTTTAAATTTAAGTGATGTACTGTCAAATACAATTAAGGCATGAAATGAGTAAAATAGAAAGTGATGCAAGTTATGTACTTATAAATGTAACACCGGCCCGGCCCGCAGTTTGGTTTAGTCCACTGTCAAGAGAATGGTAGTCATGTCCAATTCTTAAAGATGCGGGGGTTGGGGTGTTCCATAACCAAACAAAGATTTTGTTTTTACACATATTCAGTTTCTAACCTATGTCTGAATGTTTTATACTTTTGATCCACTGTTCCACCCATGTTTCTACCTAAGGTCATTTCCTTAGACCCAAGGTTTTAATTTGATCGACTCACAGCCTTTGTCTAGTCAAGATACCAATTTTTTCATCTTTCGAACTTCTAGCCAGTTTCTTGCCCTAATTTTCTACCTTTTAATTTTTCTTTATAGAAGGTAACGGTGTTCTTCAACTTAGACTACTCGTATAAGATGGTGGGACAACCTCTAGATTAGGCAGCGAGATCAAACTCTGCTTAGCAACCGCACTTTCTCTGATCGGCTAACACACCTCCCTTTCAATGTTTAGTTTTACTTGGAACAAGGCTTATCAACTATGTATACCCTGAAAACTCTATATTTAATTAAATGAAATTCAAGATCAATGTAGTGAAATTGAGTGCAAAATGAAACCAAGCTCATTTTGGGACTAAATTTTGCAAGTTTCCAAAAGTTGCATTTGGTGACCCTTAGGGACCCAAAACAACCTAAAATGAGGTAAGGTGACATGAACCAACTAATTAGACAACATACCCAAAAATTTGAACAATTGGTCAAGATTAAGGTTTTTATTTGTCAAACGCCCTTCTGAGAGTCCAAATTAGAAAGAATTGGCATTTAGGATACTTTGTGGAATCGAAATAACTCGAAATGAAACGAAATGACATGAACTAACAAAATGAATGACATTTCCAAAAATCAGGACAATTAGCCAAGATTTGGATTTTCATTTGCCTAATGACCTCAATGGGTCTTAAATAATGAAAGTTTTTTAGAAAAAATCACATTGGGACAAACCATACCTTAAAATTTGGATTAGGTTCATGTGATTCCAAAACTATAGATTATAAATCATAATTCCTTGTAATTAAGGAGATATTAAATTTTATTTGATTTTTGTGAACCCATGAAGTCATAGCTAGCCCAAGCATGTACAACTCACATGGGTAGAACACCATGACAATGTGCACCCCCACCCTACCCAAAGCTCCATGGGATGTGTTCCTTATTTGAATCCATACAAAATAATCCTATGTACCATGATAATGATTCAATACACCACACCTATGAGAAGTTTTCCCATGGTTTGAAACAAAGACAAGTGATCCCATGTACCAAGATAAATGATCAAGTCTACCCATGCACCCTAAATACATCTACACCATGTGTGTGTGCTCCACGTGCTAAAGTCCAAATTAAGAGAGCTTCCTAGGATTCTTAAGACCTCAATCTTGTGTCCCTCAAGCCTGATAATGTACTCACCAGCCACCTTTGCTCAAGGAAACAATTCCCTAATAAAAAAATGCCAAAATTAGAAGTGTTTCTATGCATGTTTGTGTGATGATCAAGCAAGAGACAAGCAAAGGAAAATTGCTAAGTGCCCGAATCTGATTCTATATGGACGTCCCAACTGAATTAGAACATAATCTAGACCCATTTTGTGTTCACACTTGGTTAGGAAATAAAATTGTGCTCATATCTTTTGAATAGGAATCCTAGTGGGCCCACTAGCCCAAACCATGAGCACACTTGCCCAAACCATGCAAAAACGTCCTAGATATGAATGGAAAGGTTCTCTTGTGATCTTGCCCAAAACGTCCCCCCTTTTGCTCATGAAATCTATCTATAAATTCCCCCTCTTGCTCACATTCATCTCATCCCAAAGCAAAGAGTTGACACTTCCCTCTTTGCTTGTTCTTGCCCTCTTCCTGGCACCTTTCTTTTCTCTCTTATGTGAGAAATCTTATTTTAGTATTTTAGAGAGTTGTTGAAGTAGTTTTTGTTGGTGGTTAAAAGTTTTTGAAGTTCTGAAAGTAGTAGATAAGGGGAACCTCTACCGGATTCAACAAGAAACTCGGATTAAGGTGGAGGAAATTTCATAAACCTCTACTTTGCTATTTTAAATTTCTAGCATGTTCATACTTGTTGAAATTTTGATTTTCAATATGTTTTATTTTAGTTTCAGCATGAATGATCATATTTTAATTTCATTTTAGCATGTTTTTATGTTTTAATTATTCATGATACCATGTCATGCTTAGATTCCATGCTTAGGTTTACTTTGAAGTTTCAAGCATACCATATGATGTTTTCATACTTTCTTGGTTGTTTAAAATTCTAGAATTTATATTTTGAATTTCTTTTATGATTATGTGATCTTAAACATAAGAAAGTGAAGATAAGAATTACAAATTATCATAGTGATCCATAAGGATGCTATGAGTGTTCTTATCACATGCTTGGAGTGTATGGTTACGGGGCACAACTAAGGGATACTTGGTATGTGGCATCTAATGGAAAGTAACAAGAGAATTGTCTTTCCATTCTAAAGAGGGGTACCTAAAATAAGAACAAGGGAATAGACTCCTATCAGTCATAACATCAACTTGAAACCAAAACGTTGAGTAAATCACTTAATGCATGAAAGTGTGTGAAATTGGATGTGTTATTGATTTAAAATAGTAACTTAGTTATTTAATGAATGATCCACTGGGCTATACGCTCACCCAATTCCTTTTATTTTTTAGAAAATTGAATGAACCATGAAGATTATGGATATTAGATTCTTCTTAAGTATTGAAAATTCCATTTTGAGGGCATGTTGCCCAAGTTTTGATTTTTAGACTTCTGCTGAATTTTTATTTTTAATTAAAAATTTATGTACTCAAGTTTATGATTTAATTTAAGAATGTAAGTTTTAAATTTTATTTGAATAAATAAAGATTTTGAAATATTCTTTTTTCTACTTGTATTGCACTTATTGAATTGAATATTAAGCACAATAAAAAGTGTATTCATGAGGGATTTCAATAAGTTTTAGAACAAAAGAATTGAGATACAAGTTGTGTTCTTGTAAATGTAATACTAGCCTAGCCCGCCTTATGGTTAAGTCCAATTGAAAGTTTCAAGGGTCAGGGTATTACAAAGATGGTATCAGAACTGTTCTGTGTGTACCAAAGGTGTGAATCTTGAGGACGAGATTATTCCCAAGAGGGGTGGATTGTAATATCTCACATTGGTCCGACTCGAAGGGGATTCCTGGGCTAAATGTGCATTCATAGGTGTCTCATTGTGTCGAGTGCTTTTGGGAGACTCAGGTTTGAGTCTTGCCAAGAATAACTTGCATCTCAATTCCTTATTCTAACACTTATTAAAATACTCATAAATATACTTCCATTGAGTTTAATATTCAACAAGATAATGCAAGTGAATAAAGGAAAACTTCAAATATTTATTCATTCAAATAAAATAAAAAGATTACATTCTTGGATCAAATCCAAAGATTGAGTACATAACTCTAAAATTCAAAAGTAAAATTCAGCAGAAGTCTAAAAATCAAAACTTAGGCAACATGCCCTACAATGAAATTTTCAATACTTAAAAAGAAACTAATATCTGTAATCTTCATGGTTCATTCAATTTCCTAAAAAATAAAAAGAATGGGGTGAGCATATAACCTAATGGTCATTTGTTAAACAACTAAGTTACTAATTCAAATCAATAACACATCCAATTTCACACACTTTCATGCATTAAGTGATTCACTCAACGTTTTGGTTTCAAGTTAATGTTCTGACTAAAAGGGGGTCTATTCCCTTGATGTTCTTATTTTAGATACCTCTCTTTAGGGTGGAAAGACAATTCTTTTATTACTTTCCATTGGATGCCACATACCAAGTATCCCTTAGTTGCGGCCTGCAACCACATACTCTAAGCATGTGATAAGAATACCCATAGCATCCCTACGGATCACTATGATAGTACGTGGTTCTTATCTTCACTTTCTTATGTTTAAGATCACATAATCATAAAAGAAATTCATAATATAAGTTTCAAAATTTTAAACGACCAAGAAAGCATGAAAACATCATATGGCATGCTTGAAACTTCAAAGTAAACCTAAGCATGGCATGGTATCATGAATAATTAAAACATAAAAACATGCTAAACTGAAACTAGAATATGATCATTCATGCTGAAACTGAAATAAAACATGCTGAAAATCAGAATTTAAACAAGCATGAACATGCTAAAAATTTAAAATAGCAAAGTAGAGGTTTAAGAAATCCCCTCCACCTTAATTCGAGTTTCTTGTTGAATCTGGCAGAAATTCCCCTTATCTACCACTTTCAAAACTTCAAGAACTTTTAACCGCAAACAAAAACTACTTCAAAAACTCTCTAAAATACTGAAATCAAAACTTCTCACACGAGAGAAAAGAAAAGTGAGAAGTGGTGCTAAGAAGAGGGCAAGAACAAACAAAGAAGGAAGTGTCAACTCTTTGCTTTGGGATGAGATGAATGGGAAAACGTCCATTCATATCTTGGACGTTTTCGCATGTTTGGGCAAGTGTGCTCATGGTTTGGGCAAGTAGGCCCTTTAGGATTCCTATTCCAAAGATATGAGCACAATTTTGTTTTCTAACCAAGTGTGAACACAAAATGGGTCTAGATTATGTTCTAATTCAGTTGGTACATCCATATAGAATCAGATTTGGGCACTTAGTAACTTTCCTTTGCTCGTTTCTTGTTTGTTCGTCAAACAAACATGCATATAAACACTTCTAATTTTGACATTTTTATTAGGGAATTGTTTCCTTGAACAGGTGGATGGTGGGTACATGATCAAACTTGAGGGACACAAGATCAAGGTCTTAGGAATCTTAGGAAACTCTCTTAATTTGGAATTTGGCACATGTGGAGCACACACACATGGTATAGATGTGTTTAAGGTGCATGGGTACACTTGATCATTTATCTTGGTACGTGGGATCACTTGTCTTTGTTTCTAACCATGGGAAAACATCTCAAAAGTGTGGTGTACTGAATCAATTGCATGGTATATAGGATCATTTTGTATGGATTCAAAAAAGGAACACATCCCATGAAGTTTTGGGTAGGGTGAGGGTGCACATGATCATGGTGTTCCACCCAAGTGACTTGCACATGCGTGGGGTGGCCATGATTTCATAAGTTCACAAAAATTAAATAAAAATTAATATCTCCTTATTTGCAAGAAATTATGATTTATAACTTATAGTTTTAGAATCACATGAACTTAATGCAAATTTTAAGATATGGTTTGGCCCAAGGTGATTTTCTCTAAAAAAAAAAACTTTCCTTATTTAAGACCCACTGAGGTCACTAGGCAAATGAAAACCCAAATCTTGGCTAATTGTCCTGATTTTTAGATATGTCATTCATTTTGTTAGTTCATGTCATTCTGTTTCATTTTACGTTATTTTGATTTTTTAAAGTACCCTAATTGCCAATTCTTTCTAATTTGGACCCCCTGAAGGGCATTTGACAAATGAAAACTCTAATCTTGACTAATTGTTCTAATTTTTAGATATGTTCTATTAGTTGGTTCATGTCACCTTACTTTGTTTCATGTTGTTTTGGGTTCCTAAGGTTTACCAAATAAGACTTTTGGAAACCTATCAAATTTAGTCTTGAAATGAGTCTGGTTTCATTTTCACCCAATTTCATTAAATTGATCTTGAATTTCATTTAATTAAATACAAAATTTTCAGGGTATTACAATTTAAAATGAGCATCATGTGAGGAGTTTCCCCTCCCCGTCAAAGAAAGAAAAGGATCCCTTGTGTGTCGGTGAGTGTTCCTAGTTGATGTTGGGCAATTAATTCCACATCGGATGGGAGGGTTTCCCCATGTGTATTAAAAATTCCTCCTTGACGCCCATTTTAAGTTGTAATACCCTAAAAACTTTTTATTTAATTAAATAAAATTCAAGATCAATTAAGTAAAATTAGGTGCAAAATGAAACCAAGCTCATTGCGGGGCTAAATTTTGCAGGTTTCCAAAAGTCTCATTTGGTGACCCTTAGGGACCCAAAATAACTTGAAACAAAGTAAGACATGAACCAACTAATTGGATAACATATCCAAAAATTAGAACAATTGGTCAAGATTAGGGTTTTCATTTGCCAATGCCCTTCAGGGGGTCCAAATAAGAAAGAATTAACATTTATGGTACTACGGGGAATCGAAATCACCCAAAATGAAACGGAATGACATGAACTAACAAAATGAATGACATATTCAAAAATTAGGATAATTGGCCTAGAGTTGGATTTTCGTTTGCCCAGTGACCTTAGTAGATCTTAAATAACGAAAGTTTTGGAGGGAAAATGTAACACCCCAACCCCCGTATCATTAAGCATTGGACGCATCCACCATTACTAAACCAAACGGCGGGCCGAGCTGGTGTTACATTACAAGCGACGCACACTTGACTTTCTATTTCAGTCATTTCATGCCTTGATCGTATTTAACCGTACATAACTTAAAATTAAGAATTTAATAAGGCAATA
>JAJIYU010020945.1:0-10219 GCA_030144865.1 Tinospora cordifolia | reverse complement strand
ATATTGTTTATCAGGTGACGAAATTTTTGGGATAAGTCAAAGTTTTAGAGGAGACTCTGTCAAAATTTTGGTAGGGATATTGAGTAGGATTAACTGTGAGAGGCTGACATAATATTATATACGTAGGTGTAGCGTATATGGTATTATGTGCCGGTCGTGACGTCACCTTTACAAGGTGAGTTGCGACAGTACACCTTAGCAAGGGTCTTGAGGGTCATCTCTCATCATATTTTTTTCTTTTTTTTTTTCACTTTGATTTCAATACTTGTAGGGGAATGCGATCACTATATTTTGGAAATTACAAAGATTGCCCAAGTGGAGGGCTAATTTTATTTGGGTTGCATTAATGCTATAAGTGGTTAGATGGGGTTTGATTTTTGGTTGGGGCCCACTATATTCAGGTAAAGATTTTATATCATCATTTGAGTATGTGACTAGATATTTATCACGTGTAATATTGATTTTTTTAATCATATTTGTATAATCATAGTTCGATTTTTATTGTTGGCTAATGAAATAAATCACGAACATGAACAATAGCAACCCCCTTAGGATAATGACTTGAAATGTTTCATATAAAGTGAGGAATTTTAACATTTAAAAAAAATTTCAAAAGCAATAATAAACATGTTTATTAAAAAAACTTTTGAGAAAATGAAATTAATAAAGGTTTAAAAGTAAGTAAACTAAGTTTTTGAAAAGATTATGAAAAGGGGATGTTACCAGAGAACTCAAAAGGAGTTAGATGACTAGAATGTACAAGACCAAAAAAAAAAAAAAAAACAATCATACCATGAATATTCTATTTTAAATATCTTATCTTGTAGCAATAGGGTTAGTACCTGCATAACTGATAAGAACATTATAGGAAAGACATAAAATAACCATGAGGTAACCTCATAAGTTAAAAATTCTAACATGAACATATAAATAGAAGAAGCCTATCAAATTTTTAGGATGGATCTAACTACAAGCGTTGCCAATGCTGTAGGTCATTTCACAAAAAAAAAAAAAAAAAAAAAAAATCATAAATGAGATGAAAATCTTTAAGAATAAATACATCAAGAAGAAATATATAGAAAGTTTTTGAGATGTTTGGCTAACATACAGGATCATAAATCTACTACCATTTAGGAAGTGAAAACTTAATTGGATACACATTCTATGAACCATATTTTGGTCGAATATACATTTTATGTATTATATGGTTTATTTATGATCCATGGGCATAAATTGAAAAATAACCAAGTCAAGCCACAATAAAAGATAAAGGAAAGAAAACCATAGCCTTGATTGTTGATACCTTACCTTGGCCAACCCTTCCCATCAAGATACGAATTTGGTAAGTCCTAAAGAAGAGACCTCTCACATCCACCTAAGAAATAGGAGGGTTAATTTCTTGTAGCTTGGACATGGCAAAGATTAGTGGAATTAAGAGCTTGACCTTTTTCTTTTTGTAAAACAATAATAGTAGTAGCACTTTAATTGACAAATCCTAGTCAGTGCCAAAGGTGTAAGGGAAGGTGAGCTACTACCTAAGGTAGTCCTTTTGGTATATGTGAAGTGCTTGACAAAGGATCAAGTTGCTTTGGATTTGTTAAGTGTTGACTTTTTCATGGTTGTGAACTTGTGTTGGTTGAAGTCTTGCTTGCTCAACCTCTTTTGGGATGACATCCTTTTTGGACTCAACTTTTCTTTTCTTTTCTTTTTTTTTTTTTTCCTTTGTTTGGATCCTTGAGGAAAACTTCATGACACATGGATGAGCTTTTAGTCTAACTTGGGATGATGAGTAATGAAAATTGAATAAGGAAAATAATAATGCATGATCAAGAAAAGGAATTGTCAAAATAGGTGGAGACAAGCTAGGTTCAAAACTACGTCGTAGTATCTTGCTTCAAATGAAGATCTTTCTATTTCTTTAAAGGAATCTTCCATTAAACCAAATAGAAAAAATGAACAAGTTAGTGATACATGCTGAATGAGATAAGAATAAAGGGGTAGGTTGGAGGGTGGCATGGTACCTTGGTATTTAAACTTAGTTTAACTTCAACCTCTTTTGCACAATCTCCAATGATATAAAACCAAGAGTCATTCTAGCTTATATTAATATTGGATTGTGGGTGACAAAAGGACACTTTCTTTGGATTCTCTTACTTGCTAGCATGGTACCACCCATTGAAGCAGGAGTAGTTTGAGATTATGCTTGAGCTTGAACTCATCAAGAGTGATGACTCTCCACCTCTTCTTCTGCTACATTGCCTTAAAGTTGGGGTTGAGTAGAATAGGTGTGAGATTAATACCTGCCAAAAATCTAAAAATGGCTTTGGAGATTGGAACTTATAAATGGTAGCAGAAGATACGAGAGTGCAACATCATCTTGCCCTTTAGAGGGTCGCTTAGCCTCTTCCAATTCTTGGGCAACCCAAGTTTTATAGTTTTAGAAGGCTGTAGAGCTAATGAAGGTACAACAACTCCATCATTATAAAGCAATATCAGTCAGTTGCGAACTCAAAATATGTCCTCCTCTTCCTTGGATGATCAACAGGTGGACTTGCCAAAGGAGCTCGGCCCCGAGTAGCAAGTGAGCTAGATGACCTCATTGACTCATGGACCTATCCTTAGCATTGTGGGCCTAAGTACACTTTGTAACCGACCAAACTCACTCAATGCGTTGACAGGATGGGCTACTTTTATAGAATGAATTTAGCTCAAACTGTGAGCAAAGTATAATACCTCCTCAAGGAACTCTTCTATGTTTTCAATTTGCTTGGAGTCAATTTGAGATGGGTTAGAAGTGGCCAAGAGATCATAACTTTAGTGAGGAGAAATTACTCGACCTTGACCTTTTAGAAAAATTACAACAACTATCTCCAGAGTGGATGATGATTAAGCTCGCTTTGAGGAAAAGACTTGGCTACAATATCACTAAGGGACCCCTCTATAAAATTAAACATAATGACAACTAATGAACAAAGGTGAAGAAAATGTTACTAAGTAGGAAAGTGAGATGAGAAATGGAACAAAGTTGACCCTTGACTGTAAATCTTGTTAGTATGCATTTTGATGCTCGTCCATTGTTCATATTTCATCCATTGATAATCAAATCTCGTCGATAATAAAATAAAAAGTCTCCAATCTTCATATGTAAAGACAAGGGACATGGGTAGTAATTATTGGAGGACTATCGATCTACTTAATTTATAATTAAGACGGACTAGTCTAAGCTAATTAATAAGATCAAACTGTAATAAACTAAGGAAAATTTTCATATGAACGTGAATTTCAGCTCAAGAGTCACTTGAACTAGATAAGTTGGTTGGATCCTTTCAGCATACAAAGATGTTACAAATAAAATATATACTACGATGAGCAATAGCAGTTTGAGCTTAGAGTATCTCCAACCTATCTCTCCATGTTTGGAAGAACTTTTGCACCAAAATGACCCTCATCATATGCCTCTAAAATCAAATTTATCTCCAATCTATCTATCCTATTTTTCCATCTAAAAAGAATATTCTTCGAATATAGTTCAGTTCTATTCTATTTTATATTCTTTTGTATTATTATTTTTAAATACTTATAGTTTTTACACATATTTATTAGTTAATAAATAAATAAGGAAACACGTAAATAGATGAATAAATAAATAATTTTACAATAGTATTCAATTAACTGACATGCAACAAAAATAATATATTAATTACAAAAAATACAATATAAAATATAATATTAAATTAATGTTAAAATTACATTATAAAATTATAAATATTGCACTATAAGTATTATACTAATTATCAAAAATATAATATAATAAAATTAATTTGTATTAGTTATATAAAAATTTAATATATGATAAGTATTAATATAAATGTATATTTAAAATGTAAAATTAAATTACTTTTTAAATATTTATATTAAAAGAAGTTATTATTTAATAATAATAATAATAATAATAAAAGAAATAGAGAAAAAATTAAAAAAGAAAAAAAAAAAAAGTTGTAGCGTTCCTTGCTGCAACTGGAGGGAGATTTGGTATAGGTTGGAGGAACCAACCGACGCCAAAGGTGGCGTGGTTTAGTCTTGAAGATGCCTTAGGGCAGGAAAAATTCAAAACATAGCGTAAACTCCAAGACAATTTATCATTGGACATGCTGAGCTAAACAGACTGATGATGATGTAAACTTGGTAAACCAGCTCGATGTCGAGGCAGCCTTACTCTAATTTGGTCGGAAGATGTGTATGACGTGATTTTATCTAACAAAACCAGGAGTAGACACATATATCCTGTCATATTCAATCATGATAGGCATGCACTATCGATCTCTAAATTTAGATGTGGTTTGCAACTAAAAGACTTGCCAAAACCCAATGTTTCCTTAGATAGATTCCTTTACCAAATTGGAAACTAGGGGCTGATCGTTGACATTAATGTATAAATGTCTAAACATGCAAGCTTGAAAGGTGAAGCAAATTTTGGAGTTATTTGCTAATAGATTGGATTTTTTTTTTCTTCATATATTAAAATAAAAAAATAAAATTAAAAAAAAAAAAAAAGGAAAGAAAAGAAAGAAAGATTTGCAGGTTGGAAAAAAACATAAAAATACATAGCCCATGCGATAACACGAATGGCGAATCAATCACGTGATTGGATGCCCATACGAATAGGTGCGCTAGCGCTACGATCCATTTTAAAGACTCTATAATGAAAGACACATACCCATCTACTATATATACTTTTTTTGCCAGCTAATATTGCAATTGCATGCACCACAGGTTCACTTGCATGCATATACGTACACAGGACGCACTACTACTTGGCATCTAGCAGTTCCAACCTCATCTTGGGTTGGCGAATCTCACAGCCAAATCCAGTATGTGATTGAGGGGAGACCTAATATATTCCTCCACACACATAAATAATATAACAATCCTAAATACATTAAAATCTATCTAACACGTACATCAATTATTTCTTTTAAATTTTTATATAAATCCAAGATATATATATATATCAATCTTTTTAACATTTTCCTCATGTATATATATGATGATATTATACATGTTAATTAAAAGTGAGTATATAGATGTTAAGGGGCCTTGATTTTTAAAATCTAAACTGATTAATGGAATCCTTCAATAATTTATGTACAAAATGAAATATTAATTGTTGAAATTTGATTTTTGACTTTTTAAGAACTTTATGTACAAACTCTAATAATTGTCATATATATATATATATATATATATATAGAAACGGTGATGGTGGCACGCACAACAATTGGTGAATCGGAAGTAGGAGGAATAAATGGCATTTATGTGGTATGAGAAATTTATACAAGGGGGGTGGTTTGCTTGGAAGAAAAGCTAGCGTGCCAATAATGTCATAAATAAAAAGTAAAAGGTGAGATTCCATATTTCCATTCCACGGGGAACCCACCGACAAGTCCCCACAAGGGCCGGGCGAAAGTGAGGAGCAAAGAAGACCAATAAGAGGCTTGGTTTTCAGTTTTCACACCATTTCATTCTTTCTCAACCGGAATAAATGAATCCCAACTGTGACACAATCGTTTGTAATTGTAATATTCATATTATTAAGTAAAAAAATATTATATATTTTCATGTGTCGTAAATTTTTATTTATTTAATTATTATAAATATTCTAACTACTTTATATAAAAAAGCTACTATAATTGTAGTAGTTAATTTAGTATTACTCTATATATAAATACATGTACGAAAAACATTAAAATGACTCTTTATACAGTTATAATATATATAATCCTTCGATAAATAGATTATATTATCTCAAAATATGTATTCATTTATTTAATTATTATAAATATTATATTTAATTAAGGGTGATATTGTTTTGGTTTAAATTAGTTTAGACCTTAAACTTTTAACTAAATTAAGTTGAACCAATCTTATTTGGTTTGGTTTGGTATCGTTGAATTTGAATTGATCACTTTATATTTTTTAACATATACAATTTATTTTTTGAAATTAAAAAAAATTATTAAAATAGGTATATAATCAAATAATATTATAAGTATTTTGTTGATCAATACCTAATAGAAATGTTTTTTAATCATAATCATCTAATAGTATACATATATATTGTTGCCACTTACTTTGATCTTAATTAGGGCATCAGTAATGCTTGAGCGATGGTGCTGAGATGGCGCTCAATGAAATGTCACCTCAGCATCCAGAATATTGAGCGTTCGGTGCAGACTGAACACTCAACGCTTTGCTTTACTTTGTTTTTTTAATTATTTTTTTAAAATAACTTGGACGCTCAATATCCTCAATGCTCGTCTAAGCGCTAGGATGCCCTTAAAAATATTTTCTGCCCTAAATATAAAATCATATTAAACTATATCTTCTTAACAAAATACAATAAAATATAATAAAAGAAAATTTAAACTTGTTTTTCAAAAAAGATTTACATAAAATTCCAATTATTACTATCAAATTTTAAAATCTTAATCTGTAAACTAAAGCAAATCAATCAATTTGTATACTCTTCGAAGTGAAACTGAACCGAACAAAGTTGAATTTATGGATTCTGTGCGATTTGCCACCACTTTGAAGCATACTCGTACTCAAAATTTGAGCTTTTTAACTGCCCTGCCCTCCCCTCCCACTTTGACGCCTGGCAATAAGAGAACTAAAAGGAAAGGAAAAGGAAGTGCTTAGCACGTGCCTGTGGCCGTCCATCCGAATCGTACCGTTAGAATTTTGGCGATCTTCTTGGTTCTTGCATGCGGACAGCTCATGCTTGTAACTCATAACTCATGAATATGCCTTTGGCACACAAACGTCTAACGCCAACAGACTTGGAAAATAATACTCATGAATATGTATGTATGTATGTATGTCTGTATTTCTTTTTCTTTTTCTTTTTTAATTAATTAGTTGATTTTGACATTTTTTTAGTAAGGATACTGTAAATAAAAAAAAAAAATAGTTGAATTTAATATCATAGCAATGGGCTATTTAATTAGCATTCGATGAGTTCGACATCCTCAAAGTATGTGTTAATATAAATTATCAGTCAAAAAACATTCAACATTTTTTATAATACAATATTAAATATATGTATGTTATATATATATATATATATATATATATATCTCACTTAATGCAGTCATCAATGGTCAGATGATCATTATAAAAAAACCCTTTACGCTTACTAGATCAATATACTGTAAAAAAAAATTCATATGTAATATCAGTTGTAATACAATATTATGTTCGTTAATTTGTAAGATCAAATTAATAATTGAATTGTTTTTTTTTTTTTTAAAAAACCCTTTTGAGCAATCACAATGAAGTAGAAGCAAAAAAGAAAAAGAAAAATAATGAACATCAAATCACGTTGAAAAAACAAAGAGAGTAGCATATATAATCTCATTATATATATGTATAGATTACTTGACAAAGAACGTTACACCAATATATTTTTAGACTTTACAATTTGAAGCTTTTCATTTACTCAAGAGACATAAATCTTAGTCGTTGTGAAGTACTTACATCAATCTTAACCAACAGAAATAGGCAGGAGCTGAAAGAGTAAGAAGAAATTTCCTTCAAATAACAATACATACTTTGATCGAAACCTCTCATCAACCAAGTAATTTCATTCTCTCAATCTTCTACAAGCATTAATGAACCGCATACTCTTAACATCCCTGATGATAATGGTCCATTTTGAACCATAGGTTCATTCAACATTGTATTTTTCAACCACCCTACTCAAAAGACATCAATAAAAAAAGTACTGTGTCTTTTGATAGTACTCATTGGTATATTACAAACAGGATTATTTGGCAAAGAAATTGAAGAATAAACTAAAAACGTACAATAATTATTTGTGAGGAATCATTCTCTCCAATTCATTGTAATTAAAGACGTTTGCATTATAAATTGTATTGTACTTAATTTATAGTACAAACTAACAGAGTCGATTCTCCAATGACAAAAGGCGATTCTTCAATGACAAAAAGCACAAGAAGCATCATTTGTGTTTTCGTTAATGCTCTTTTACATCTTTTATCTTCAATTTTGTCATTTAATTTATCTACATGGGTATCAGAGCCATACATGTGATGTTCTCTTTTTATAATGCATGATAAATGTGTGTTAATGATTAATAGTTTACACACACACACACACACATATATATATATATTCTGTTGATTATTATATATTTTTTTGGTGTTAATGCATCATAATCATGTTTGTATCATTCATGCATATTTCCTAATTTTTTTCATGAATGTATGATCATTATCTATTCTATGGGAGAATACTATGTGTCTATTGCATCATGTAGCATTTGAAATTTTATTCATAAATTTTATATTTGGATATTAGAATTTAACAAATGTAGCATATGAGATGATTAGGCATTTGTAATAAATTTTCAATCATGTGACTATACTTAGATTTTTTTTATCAATATTTGGATTTATGCTACAAAATTAAATAAATGTGTGTTTTTTTATTCATTAATTGAAATATCTCAGTTTGCTTAGGTTATGGTTGTTAAACACCTAGTAACAGATTTGACTATGGATGAGAAATTGAATAATGATAACTATGATATATGGCGGCATAAGATCCAATATCTCTTGAATGAGCAAGAGGTTTTGCGCATTTTGAACAAAATGGTGATTAGAAAGGTCCATTTGTAAAAGTGGGAAAGTAATTACTTGTCTTCAAACAGTGACTTGGCTGTTTTAGTTAGTTAGTGAACTCGTGATTATCAAAGTTATAGTTACACCAATAATGCTTGATGAGGTAAATACTAAATATCCCACGCATACCTTACTCATGTATAAAATTAATCCTTCTTCCTTGTAATATCCCAAAATTTTTCTAAATTCTTAAAATAAATAATTAAATAAAATTTGATAACACAATGCACGGGTTGATATAAATAAATAGTTTACGTATATATAAAAAAATTAAATAATAAATGTCAATTAATTTACATATCAAAATAGACACAATTGTAGCTAATGCAAGTATGACAAGTGTTACCCTATGAATTAATACATTTAATTATTTTAATAATAAAATTAGAGGGCTAGGATTTAATTTAATGAGATAATCCAATTGAACTAAGATGGGTCAATCATGCGAGGCCATTTGTGTAAGGAATTAGTCACATGTGCATGGACCGACTCTTCCCATCTTTTCTTTATCTTGTAATTTGCAAAGTCCCACCATTAGCTATTAGAAAACGTCCCAAGTTTTCTCTGCTTAATACCCACTTTTATTACACATATATATAGGCATAAAGGAAACAAGAACCAACCAATATTTTACAAGATTAATTACTAATTTTTTCATCATTCTTTCTTTTCTTTTTTCCCATTTTGGATGTCATATTTCTTCTACTCAAATTAGCATAAAAAAAAACCTCAAAATATTTAGGACGTTGGTGCATATTGGAATCAAACGGATTCTTCAACAAAGAGTTTTAAGATGGTATATCTCTCTAAACCCATGCTTATTATGTATTATTTATTTTTCTATGCATGATTGATTAAGCATTAAAAACCTTAGGTCAAGAATAGAAAAATTATTTATTAGTGAATGTGGCATTATTATATTGTTTAGATGGGTTAAATTTGTCATTGTCTATTAAAATATGCATGCATAGATGTAAAAAATAATATTAATATTATTATTTCTTAAAAATTAAAAATAAAATAATTATTCGAATCATTTAGGAAATTGATTAATTTTATATCATCAAAAATAAATTAAAATGTTAATTTATATGATTATAGACTAAAATGTGAAATATACAAAAAAAAATTATATATAAAACATGAATTATATATATGGTCAATATCTCAAGTAAATCTTGACATGCCCCAAATCTCGAGGATTCCTAATATCTGAACAAGTGATGATAATTTTTGTGTTTTAAATTATTATTTTAATTTTAATAAAACATGCATGAATTGTTGTTAACTCAGAGTTATGCTTCAATGATTATACTGGAATTAATGAGATGATATGACCGCATATATTGATTAGTAGCATTTTGTGATCACCCTAGGTCTTATAATGTATCCACGTCAACATGAATTTTTTAAAAAATTCAAAATAAATATAAAAATGAGTGGAAACTTGTTTTTAATTATCATTATATGATATTTAATCAAGATAAAATTTATTAGAACATTCGGATAGCTAGAAA
>JAJIYU010020944.1:0-10215 GCA_030144865.1 Tinospora cordifolia | reverse complement strand
TATTCACAGGACTGTTTACCATCTTGAACACTGTTTTGTTTTGATTCATAAACTGATGATTTTTAGTTATGGTATGTTATACAGTGTTCAATGATTTAGAAATATTTGATCTGATTAATGCTTCCGCTACTATTATCTTGATTCCCAGTATAAATATGATTTTGAACATCTGGAGAATTTGATTTGAAATCAACTGCTTAGTGAAGCATGAATAAAATGACTATTTGAAATTAATAAATGATTTAAACCTCGCGTATAGAGGTTTCTGAAAAGATTGATGATAACTGTTGCACGCTTGGTGCCTCGACGGACCACGCCCTGAGCTTGGAGTCGCGCGACGCCCGATGACGGGGTTTTACATTGATGGATATGATGTCCGGTTCGGGGGTCGGGGTGTGAGATGTGTGCTGGCCAAGGAAGGGAAGAGTGAAGCTGCAAAGTGTGAAGGAAGAAGAAAGGAAGAAAAACAGAGCGGCTGCGGTTTGATTGTTCAGCTACGGCGGACAAAAAGGGAAGACAAAGAAGAAGCTGTAGGTTGTTGTTTTGGCTGTTGTTGTGTGCTTGTGTAATGAACAAAGGAGTATGTAATCCCGGCATGAAGAAGAGGATAAAGCAAAGAAGGGGAGCTGCTACTGTTGCTGTGACTGCTAGCGATGCTCTATTTTGAAGTTGTTGCAGCTGGTTGCTGCAGACCGTGAAGAAGATGCAATTTGGAGTTGGGAATCAGGGTCTTGCTACAGTTGGAGGTGTGTAATGAAGAGAACGAAGCAAAGGAGTTGCAGCAGAATGAAGGAGGAAAGATGTCGTTGCTGCTACTGATGCTGCTGCTGCTGCTGCTCCGAGCTATTGTTGCAACTACCATGAAATGAGAACAGATGAAAAACAGAAATGAATTGGAAAGAAGAGCTACTGGTTTGGGGAGTTTGGTTTGGTTGAAAAACCGTGGACAAAGGTGCTGCTCCTACTCTTGGGTGTTGTTGCACGAACAAAGAAGATAGGAAAACTGATGTTTTGCTTTGATTACCATGTATTCGATCTTATAGGATGTTGATTCAATGATTTAAAGAATTTTATATAGTTAAACAACTTGAAGGGGGTTAATTGGATAAAATATTTTACTAATGATTTTATTTGGTCAATAACAGAGGAATGTTAGTTAATGAAGGAGATCGAATTGTTAGATTTAAATTCTGGGTTTGATTGTTATCAAAGAGGGAAATTTTCGATTTTGATCAGGAATCAAAGCGGCGTTAAAGCTATTTGAAGGAAAGGTAAAATTTTAGAAAACTAGATTCAAGAATTTAGTTAATAAACATTTTAGAAACTTAAACTTAAGAAAGTCTAAATGAGATCATAAATTGACCAATAATATTCTGGTGTGAAAATAATAACGATAGCAATAATAGTAAACCTTGAAAATTTTTAATCTCGTATGAGAAAGAGAATAGAAATTTCAAATATGAAGAAGATCAACGTGTTGATAATTAGAAGTCTTATTTTGCTCGTAATTAAAGTAAGCATGATATTAATAAATTATTTAATTTTCAAAGATTAAGTTATTAGAAGTCAAATTCTACAAAAAGGCTTGTAAGTAAATTATTAAAGATGTAATTTCAAATTAAGAAAATTTAGAGAACTTAGAAGTTATTTTAATTAGAAAGTATAAAGTTCTAGAATTTAGGAATAATAAAAAATTAGTCGAAACTAATATCCAGATTCCGTAAATAGTTTGAAAATCTTTAAGCTTAAAAATATTTTGAATAAGATCTAATATGAATTAAGAACTTAGGAGTTTTTATTAATTTTTGAATTCCTGATTTTACAATTGAGAGTATCGAGTATTTCGACAGAAAGCAAGGGGCCCTGAAGATCGGCGAAATCCGGTGGGCGTGACTTCCTTGCTCATATGTATTATATAGATTTAAAATTCAAAGCATTTGTTTGAATAGTTCTAGGTTATTAGAATCTTATTAAGAAATTGATTGGTTTATTTGAATGATGTGTGATGTATGATGAATTATTCAGACTCATGCATAATCAGTTCATGACATGATTAAATATAAAGGTTTGCACTTAGATTTAGTCAATTATGGCATGCATGAATAAGGAAAATATGCATCTAGATCCTATTGTTTACACATGCACCTTATCATGTTGACTTGCATGCATATTGGAATTATTTTTCTAGCGTATTGTATGTTGCTTGATGTGATTGATATTGTTTGTGAAAAGTAAAATGAGACGATGGTTTATTAAGAATTTACGTACCGGCGCGATTGACGAGCCCGAAACGGATCGAGCTAGCATCTCTTATATGTAACTACTTGAGATTGACGAGCCATAAGGCGGATCGTAGGTATTCCCAATCAGAGCTTACTATAACAGCTTGAAGTCTTTGGAAAATGCTATGATGCTGCAGTAAGTACTCTCTCTTAGGCTGTGGTGTGAGTTTCGATTGATTTTAGACGATTATTGGAGCCCTTTGAAATTAGATTGGATCATAGGGAATACCTAGAGGCATCTCAACCCTCTTTCGATCTTAGACTACGACTGAAATAAATATATGTTTGAAACGCGTAATGTTTGAAAGTGCTTGTAATGTTTTGGATTGGGTCTATATAATGCATGTGATGTGTAGGAACGATTCACTGGGCTTGCGAGCTCACTCCCACTTTATCTTTCAGGTACACCTAGACTTAGAGGACTTTAACCTACGTCAGAAGACTTGCACTTTGATTAGACACCTCACGGGGAGGTAGTTTGGGATAGGTGGTATTAGAAGTGGTATTTTGTTAATCGTTCTAAAACGATTTTCACGTACTCATTTGATTTTAATTTCAGTTGATTAAATTTGTGAACAATATTATATGTTTAACATTTCTGTTTTTATATAAGTTTTTAAGTATTTTTGCTGCAGTAATTATTATTTTGAGAAATTCGGTGAATGTATTGAGAAATTATTTTGAGCTTTTGTTTTGTATAAAACATCTATCCAGACATTTACTTGAGAACTAATGGTTATGAACTTAATTTTGAAGAAAAAGAATTAGACAGAAGAAAAATTTTAAGTAACATCTCGATTTTCAATAGACGACGATCCACACGTGAGGTAAAACGTGAACGAAGGTCCGATTGAAAATTGGGGTGCTATAAAGATGGTATCAAGGCTCAGTATTATGATACACTAGGCTAGATTTGAGTTCACCGGATATGATTTTCACTAGAATAGAGATTTTACTAAATTTGATTTTCACTGAAAATGAATTTTGTCGAATTTGGTTTCACCAAAAAATGAATTTTCTAAATATAATTTTGAAAAAGGGGTAGAATGGGTAGAAGTCTCGAGGAGAGTCAGTGATGCCAACGTATTTGAGTACTGTTATTGATGTGAACTGAGTAGAGGTAGTGATTCTTGATGGTTGACCTTTATGTTGACTAAAGGTCCTAGAAGGTTTTATTATCATTCAAAAAGACCCATAATGACAGTACCTGAAGTGGATGGTTTCACGACAAATAATTGGATAAAACTTGATAAGAATTAATATTAGGAGGCTAGAGGTCTAGGAAAAGACTATGGTGATGTCAACGCGCTTGAGTTATAGTCGCAGGTGTGACTCAAGGCAATGATGTCACATAGAAGTTTTATGAAGTCAAACTTGACAATCCTACTGAGGGATATATTAGCCAAGTGAAGTAATGAGACCTTAGGTCTAGGTAGAGACCGAGTGTTGTCTCGGAGTACAGTGGATCATAAATTAATTAAAAGCTTTCAGGACATAAGTTAGAGATTGATAACATACCTATTTGGTCAGGACGCGAGTTTGGGAGGAGCATATATCTTTGGTCTCTATGTCAAATGGGGTGCATAGGGATTTGGGGGTATGGAGGAATCCTGTGTTGTACTAGGATGGGGCAGTATAGTATGGTGCGGCTTGCGTCAGCCTTAGAACACTTCTGTGGGTGCACTGTCACACTATTTTTAACCAAGAGCTCAGTTAAAAATGGTGGGATAGTTGCAGTCATGGATTTCGAGACACTTGCACCATTGTTTGGGTGTAATGTAATTATGGGCAGAAGTCTGTGTGGAAGGGCGAGTGTGGGATGGGGCACACGGACCTGGAAACATAGATGGAAGCTTTGGATTGCATTATGCTAGCGTTTATTGTTTGCTTGGTTGTTGGTGGATTGATTGTTTGTTATATATGTGGTTTGATTATTTAAGTAATATAACCCAAAATCCTATACCCAAAATAGACGAAATGTCGTCGACTTAGAAGCATAAACCCCTAGACAACTGAAATACAGCGAGAACTTAGAAACTGTGCACCTAGAGTAACCCTAGCACGATAAATACAAAAAGGGTATGCGTGGGTTACAACAAGTGGTGATTGTTATAAATCACAATATTCAAGTGTTGAGGAAGACAAGTGTATGTTAAAATCTAGATTTTTACATAAGAACAGTTAGACATTATCTGATAAAAAGGGAAATTGTGTTTCATTATGAAAAAAAAACTATTGGATATTAAACCACGTATTTGACACATAGATAGTATCGAGAAGATAATGACTCGAAATGAGAGTAGAAACAAACCAGAACAGAGAAGTAACAGTGATCCTGTTCCAGGAACATAAGCAGAGGCAATGGAAATGGTAGAAATGATAGCTGAGATCTTAAAGAGAGTGATATTCTATTAGAGGTCAGTCTCAGAATTGGGGGCAAGTGGTGAAAAACCATACAGCTAACCGTGACGCCATAAGTGTGATTAAGTAGGTGCCACAACTGGATTAGTCAGTTATGATTAACAGCAGTAAGAGTTGTTGACCAGACTTCAAAAGTTGTGATCCAGTCCATTTAGGAGAGCTTGTAACGAGAACATAGATGATAGAATAGGATGGTTAGGTAGGTGCCTACTCAAGTCATCTTTGCAAGAACTCTAGCTAAAAGAAAAATTTACAGTTGTTCACTACACAAACTGCGAGACTGCACGACGAAGGAAAATGAAAACGTCTGAACAGCTCAAGTTCATCCCAGGTGAGAGCATATACCAGATTATTGGTAAGTTCCAAATTCTGGGAATGTCATGGATGTCACTTATGATACCTAGGTTAGGATATCACAGTTCTAGTACTAAACCACGTCAAAGGGTGTGAACTCGTAGTTCTTCTTAATATACATTCGGAAAGAAAGGCTACATTCACAATCTTTCCACTGGAAATAGGACGTACACTATTCCAAAATTATCAATGGAAATTGAAAACGAGAGGTCTTAAGTTAGAAGGTGATAACCAATATAGTTTTGCTCAGTTGTGTGGAAGATTTGAGGAAATTTAAATTGCTTTTTAGAGAATGTTTTCAAAGGAGCGACAAAACTAATATCCTTTATCATTGCAAGACGATGAATCTAATGTGGGTGGATAAGTACCCTAGTTATATTCATAAATCTGAGAGGTATGATATAGTAGAACATGAAAGAATTCTCGACGTAGGATCAGAGAAGCACAGTGGAAGCGTGATGAGTCTTGAGAAATGTAGATCGATTGACAACATTAGTCAACTTGATTCAAATTTCGAGGACAAAATCTTAATTAAGGGGGGTAGATTGTAACACCTTAGAACTTTGTGATCATGTCACATAGTGAATAGGAATAAAATAATAAAGGGATATTCCAGATTAGTTTGAATTAGTTCGATATTAGCTTGAATTGGCTAAAAAAAATTAATAAATACATAGAATGAAATGTAGCATTAGAAAATTTTATCGATTAGTGAAAGTAGTAATTGGGGAGTAAGAATAAATTGATTATGCATATAATAAAAAAATTAAAATAAAAAAAATGATATTATTAACATAGGTGAAATTATAATAAAGGTGACAGAAATTAAATTAAAGAGAGTAAAATACATAGAACCTTATAAACTTATAATAAGATTTTACATAAATTAAAATGATTAGCTAGAAATATATATATATATATATATATATATATATCGAAAATTGGATGAACAACGAGAATTATCTGGTTGAGTGCGCGGTGAAATAAAGAAATCGAGGAAGAACTCTGGAAGTTCGTGAAACACACCAGAATCTTCTGGTTGGGCGGCAAGTGAAGAAGAATAGAGAAATGAGAACAAAGTAACGCTGCTCATGCTCTATTCCTGTTGCTGCTGTTGGCTTGTGAAGCATGAAGACGAAGAGCAGCAGTTGCTGCTACTGCTTGGGAAGGAGATAAAGAAAAGGAAGCAGGAAGCTGGTTGTGTTGGTTGTGAAAACAGAGCAATGAGAGAGAAGATGATGAATTTGAACAGAGGGGGTGCGTGCTGGCCGAGGAAGGGAAGAGTGAAGCTGCATAGTGTGAAGGAAGAAGAAAGGAAGAAAAACAGAGGGGCTGCGGTTTGAGTGTTCAGCTGGGGCGGACAAAAAGGGAAGACAAAGAAGAAGCTGTAGGTTGCTGTTTTGGCTGCTGGTGTGTGTTTGTGCAACGAACAGAGGAGTATGTAATCCGGGCATGAAGAAGAGGATGAAGCGAAGAAGGGGAACTGCTGCTGTTGCTGCCACTGCTACTGATGCTCTGTTTTCAAGCTGTTGCAGCTGGTTGCTGCAGACTGTGAAGAAGACGCAATTTG
Organism: Tinospora cordifolia; assembly: GCA_030144865.1. Lineage (NCBI taxonomy): Eukaryota > Viridiplantae > Streptophyta > Magnoliopsida > Ranunculales > Menispermaceae > Tinospora > Tinospora cordifolia. The sequence continues at coordinate 3,588 of JAJIYU010020944.1, read as the reverse complement.
GAGCTTGGAATCAAGGTGTTGCTATGGTTGGAGGTGTGTAATAAAGAGAATGAAGCAGAGGAGTTGCAGCAGAACGAAGAAGGAAAGATGCTGTTGCTGCTGCTACTGATGTTGTTGCTGCTGCTGTTGTTGTTGCTGCTGCTGTTGCTCCAAGCTATTGTTGCAACTACCATGAAACGAAAACAGATGCAAAACAGAAATGAATTGGAAAGAAGAGCTGCTGGTTTGGGGAGTTTGGTTTGGTTGGGAAACCGTGGACAAAGGTGCTGCTACTACTCCTGGGCGTTGCTGCACGAACAGAGAAGATAGGAAAACTGATACTTTGCTTTGATTACCATGTATTCGATCTTATAGGATGTTGAATCAATGGTTTAAAGAATTTTATGTAGTTAAACAACCTGATGGGGTTTAATTGGATAAAAAATTTCACTAATGATTTTATTTGGTCAATAACAGAGGAACGTTAATTAATGAAGGAGATCAAATTGTTAGATTTAAATTTGGGTTTGATTGTTATTAAAGAGGGAAATTTTTTATTTTGATCAGGAATCAAAGCGGTGTTAAAGCTATTTGAAGGAAAGTTAAAATTTTAGAAAACTAGATTCAAGAATTTAGTTAATAAACATTTTAGAAACTTAAACTTAAGAAAGTCTAAATGAGATCATAAATTGACCAATAATATTCTGGTGTGAAAATAATAACGATAGCAATAATAGTAAACCATGAAAAATTTTAATCTTGTATAGGAAAGAGAATAGAAATTTCAGACATAAAGAAGATTAAAGTATTGATAATTAGAAGTCGTATTTTGTTCGTAATTAAAGTAAGTATGATATTAATAAATTATTTAATTTTTAAAGATTAAGTTATTAGAAGTCAAATTCTACAAAAAGGCTTGTAAGTAAATTATTAAAGTTGTAATTTCAAATTAAGAAAATTTAGAGAACTTAGAAGTTATTTTAATTAGAAAGTATAAAGTTCTAGAATTTAGGAATAATAAAAAATTAGTTGAAACTAATATCTAGATTCCGTAAATAGTTTGGAAATCTTTAAGCTTAAAAATATTTTGAATAAGATCTAATATAAATTAAGAACTTAGGAATTTTTATTGATTTTTGAATTTCAGATTTTATAATTGAGAGTATCGAGTATTTCGACAGTAAGCAAGGGGCCCTGAAGATCGGCGAAATCCGGTGGGCGTGACTTCCTTGCTCATATGTATTATATAGATTTAAAATTCAAAGCATTTGTTTGAATAGTTCTAGGTTATTAGAATCTTATTAAGAAATTGATTGGTTTATTTGAATGATGTGTGATGTATGATGAATTATTCAGACTCATGCATAATCAGTTCATGACATGATTAAATATAAAGGTTTGCACTTAGATTTAGTCAATTATGGCATGCATGAATAAGGAAAATATGCATCTAGATCCTATTGTTTATTCATGCACCTTATCATGTTAACTTAAATGCATATTAGAATTATTTTTCTAGTGTATTGTATGTTGCTTGATGTGATTGATATTGTTTGTGAAAACTAAAATGAGACGATGGTTTATTAAGAATTCACGTACCGGTGCGATTGATGAGCCCGAGGCAGATCGAGCTAGCATCTCCTATATGTCACTACTTGAGATTGACGAGCCACAAGGCAGATCGTAGGTATTCCCAATCAGAGCTCACTATGACAGCTTGAAGTCTTTGGAAAATGGTATGATGCTGCAGTAAGTACTCTCTTTTAGGCTGTGGTGTGAGTATCGATTGATTTTAGACAGTTATTGGAGCCCTTTAAAATTAGATTGGATCATAGGGAATACCTAGAGGCATCTCAACCCTCTTCCAGTCTTAGACTATGACTAAAACAAATGAATGTTTGAAACGCGTAATATTTGAAAGTGCTTGTAATGTTTTGGATTGGATCTGTATAATGCATGTGATGTGTAGGAACGATCCACTGGGCTTTCGAGCTCACTCCCACTTTATCTTTTAGGTACACCTGGACTTAAAGTACTTTAACCTATGTAAGAAGACTCGCACTTTGATTGGACACCTCACGGGGAGGTAGTCTGGGATGGGTGGTATTAGAAGTGGTATTTTGTTAATCGTTTTGAAACAATTTTCACGTATTCATTTGATTTTAATTTCAGTTGATTAAATTTATGAACAATATTATATGTTTAACATTTCTATTTTAATATAAGTTTTTAAGTATTTCCACTGCAGTAATTATGAATTGTCTTGAGAAATCCGGTGAATGTATTGAGAAATTATTTTGATCTTTTGATTTGTATAAAACATCTATCCAGACATTTACTTGAGAACTAATGGTTATGAACTTAATTTTGAAGAAAAAGAATTAGACAGGAGAATAATTTTGAGTAGCATCTCGATTTTCAACGGACGATGATCCACACGTGAGGTAAAACGTGAACAGAGGTTCAGTTGAAAATTGGTATGTTAAATGGAGATAGTCACCTTAACGTGTAATTATCTTTTGCTACAAACATTTAAAGTTATGGTCTGCTTAACCTTGGAAATGATGGAAGCTTAATGTTTTATGCAAATCATGATGCCTCCTTGACGTAAGAGACCACATAGGATCCTGGAGCTAGTGCCACCACCACCACCACCTCCGATTCAGCTTGAGTAGAACCCTATACAAAGGCTTGAGGCTATGATCAAGGTGTCTACTAAGGCTACTCAGGCCTAAAAAACCTTACTGAGAGAGAGATTGGATTAAATTGAGGCTAAGATACAAAGGGCTAAGCCAGTGGTACCCCCTGCACCAGTTGTACCTAAGATCAGAGCCAATGAGAGGGTTGTCGACCACGTAGAAGTAGCACCAGTGAGACAAGGAAATGAGGCTACTTATGATCACCTCTTGAATAGGTTTTTGGATTTGACGTCTAAGGAGCTCCATGGGGGTTTGAGTTTCGACATGATAGAGAACTGACTTCTCAATATTGAGAAGAACACAGATATATTGAAGTTGTTCGAGGAGATTCAAGTACTCTTTGCTGCGCATATGCTTGAGGATAAAGTCGCAATCTGGTAGAAGGCCACCGAGACTATTAAGGGGCATATTACTTTATGTGCTCATTTTTAAGAATTATTCTTGAGTGCTTATGATCCTGAGATAGTGAGGGAGCATAAGAAGGTGGAGTTTTTGACCCTGTGACACAATGACATGTTGGTGAGGGAATATACCAACAGATTTCTCCGATTGGAAGCTTATGCGCCCAAGCTAGTGGATAAACCGAGGGAGAGAGCAGGATTCTTCTATCGAGGGTTGATGGCCAATATCAGGCAGATGATATTAACATCTAGTGAGGCTACGCTTGAGACTCTACAGAGGTAGGCGCTACAACTTGAGATAAATGGTAGAGATGAACACCCAATAGTCTAGATAGTACAAGGTGCCACCTTGCTAACATAACCACAATTACTACCATAACCACTGACTCAGGGAAGTTATTGTGGCGAACCCTGATTGAATAGATATCAAAGGAAGAGAAAATATTCGGGGGGATAGTCTAGAGGAGAGCAAAGTCAGGCATTTCCTATAGTCTTGATCACTGCCACCC
>JAJIYU010020943.1:0-10240 GCA_030144865.1 Tinospora cordifolia | reverse complement strand
CACTATATCTCTAATTTATTTTATTTTTCATGTGTTATCCCACAATTTGCACTCAAAAGAATTTTGAAATTAATTTATTTAATTATTTGACAAAATTCTGGGGTATTACACGGTAGGTCTATACATTACCATCATAACCAAAGGCTAGGCTCTTGTCTACAGTGAATTACCGCAATCACCAACTACGATGATTACATAATCCTAAGAAAAATAATACTTTCATGCATGTCCTTTCATTCATCATTCCCTTTTGTTCATGGGACTCCAACATGCCAAACTTAAGACTCAAAAACATGCATCATATTGAATAGAAGAACATTATACCTTGCTTCTCTTCGCCATTTCCGTTGTTCATCTTAGAGAACATCTTAGATGCCTTAGGGTTCTGTTATATTGAAAGAAATGATTGTAAACTCAAACAACGCTTAGACAGTGATAGACAACATAGAGTTCGTGTAAAACTAATGCATTTCCTTTGTATCATTGTTTGCAACAGCGTCACAGTCAAATCCTTCACTGTCTATGTAGTTTCTCTGTAATACCCCAAAATTTTGTCAAATAATTAAAATAAAATAAAATAAAATAGAAACATCATGTTTTGGCTACCGCGGTAATACTGAGGAAACTTGTGCAAAAAAGATTTTAAAAAGTTTCCAAAACAAGTATAGGAACCTTGTAACGCATGGGCAACTTCTAAAACCTTTACTTACTAATTCTTTTGCATAGGAAACAAATGAAATAGAAAAGGGAAGAGTTTTACAAAGGTTTCTAAAACCACTCTAAGAAGCTTCTAACGTGTTAGCAACTTCTAAAATCGATACTTGCTAATGTTTGTGAATGGGAAACAAGAGAAATACAAGAATTAGAAAGGTTTCTAAAATGAAATCAATTCAAAAGAATGTATTAGCAACTTCTAAAATAATTACTTACTAATATATGTGCTTGGGAAACAAGTAAAATAGAGAACTAGAAAGGTTTGTAAAATGAAATCAACCCAAAATAATGTATTAGCAGCTTCTAAAACATTTACTTACGAATTCTTATGCATAAGAAACAAATAAAATGGAAAGGAGAAGAGTTTTAGAAAGGTTTTTACAATGTAGACACCTCAAACTTGCCAATTCATGCCCATTAGAACTTTATATAAACCCAAGCATGAACACTATTCTCTTCATCCCAGCAAGAACTAGATAAGTCCCTTCTTGCTCTCTCTACCTCTCTCTTGGCTCTCTTTTTCTTTCTTTAGCCATTCTAAATTTCAACTAGAGTAGTAGTATCGAAGTCTTATACATATTCTGTGTTAGAAGGAGATTCAACAGAGGAGCTTAAGGATTAAAGCTATTTGAGGTAGAAGTGAATTCTGAATTTTACTTTATTATTTTGATTTCAATAAGATGTTCATATATAATTATACTTGAATATGCGTGCTCTATGTTGAAATAATCAGATATGCCATGCCTAGACATCACATGTTTAGGTTTGCTTGAATAAAAATGTATGTTCTGTGATGATACGATCCATGCTGTGTTGTTACCATCCATGCTCACATGTTAAATTTCTAAATCATGTAAGTTTATATTCATGAATGCTATGCTTTACACTTAACAAAAAGATTAATTAAGATTATAACTATGTACTGCTGTAGTGTCCCATAGGGGATTACTGTGGGTGTTCTTAAGATTACAACCATGGGGTTTGTCCCTAGTTCACATGGGTAAGACCCAAAGTCTCGGATAATGGGTTAGACCCTGGATCCTTTGGAAACTAACATAAAGATTGCCCTTTCCTCCTTTGATATGAATTTTGATAAAAGTACCGAGGTTGACCTTTTTTGGTCTTAATTACGACTGTTAAACAAGTAATTGATTGAATCATTTAACATTTGAAAGTGGTTGACATGGGTCTTATTTGTTGAAATTAATGACTTAAATATTTAGAATGATCCATAGGGCTTTGTGCTCACCCTTCCTTCTTTTAACATTTTAAGGAATTGACAAAAAGAGAGCACACAAATGTCAGATAAACAACATTTCTTAGAAATTATTTTATTGTAGGGCATGTTGGCCCAAATTTTGTTATTTGAGATTATTTCTGCTGTAATAAACAATTAAGCGTTTTGTACCTTTGGATTGAATTCATAATATTGAATTATTTTTCTTCAAGATATCTTATTATCTTATTAAGGAATGTTATGAGTTAATGTTACTTATGAAATCCTAGAGATTTGGGACTGAAATGGAAAGAATAAAATCAAGTAACACTAGCCTGCCTCCTGCCTGAGTGGTGTGATCCACATGTACATAATTCATGGGAGTTGAGATGTTACATCTTCTCCTATCTACGCTTGTGAGACAGTCACACGAGAATGGCAAGGGTAAATCTCACTTAGAATGCGTGTGGGAGAAAAAGAGAGTCGACTGGAGGTGGTTGGTTTTTGTTTGTATGAGGAGAATGTGACAACAAGATAAAATGCTTCAAAGTAGGGTTTTCACGCAACATTGGTAACTTATATTCACATGCATTACCGCAGTAGCAAGATCCACTACCGCAGTAACTAGAACCATGTCAAATTCTAGGTTTTGCTCGCATTACTGTGGTAGTCAATGTCACTACCGCGCTAACCTGAGCCATGCCCCTTTTTGATCACTGGAAACCATTATTGCAGTAGTCAATATCACTAACGCGATAACAAGTGGATGGTTACTTCTGCAAGGTTTTGTGTTTCGTCATGGTTCACCAATCCTTTTGTGCATCAAATTATTTTATTAAATTTTATTTATTAAATTTTTTGTACAAAATTTTAGGGTACTACAACAATCAATAAGGACATGCGAAAAAGTTCAAACCTACAAAGACTCAGGCTCTTCAATAGCTACAGTACAATCAAGGAGGATGACAAAATGGATGACTTCAAGTTAGGTAACAACAACAGCCTCGAAAGAATAATAACCTAGGGCTAAATTAGAATCAAAACTAGGGCTGTGGACAAAACAAGGCCAGAGTTTTTGTTGTCATGGATGTTCAAGATGATCAATTCTTTGTAGTAGAAGGTAAATTGCTTTTATCTAATGTTGTTGTGAAAGTCTTGTTTGATTCGAGTGCTACTAAATCTTTTATTGCTAAACAATTAGTGGATAGGTTACAGCTAGTAACAAATAACTTCCCTATGACATTGAATGTATCTACACCCATAGCTACTACGTTACCCCAAAAAGAATGTGTAGTTGTGGCCTTCTATTTGGGGACAAGCTAATTTTAGCTGCTCTTTATGTACTTTTATTTTATGGGTACGATGTAATATTGGGAATTGACTGGTTAACCCAGTATCAAGCACATATAGATTGTCCAAAGGGGAGAGTAACAATAACATTACCTTTGGGAGATACCTTTAGGATTAAAGGTGATATGTAGAGATTACCTAGAAGCCCGATAATAGTAATGTTGAACTACTTAAGGCAGAAAGAGGATTTTTTAGAAATTAGTAGAAGAAGATACTAAAGAACAAAAGGAGATCCAAAACCTAACTATGGTTTGGGATTATGAGGATGTATTTTCTTACGACTTACTAGGACTACCACCGGCCAGAGAAGTGGAGTTCATGATTGAAGTTTACCTTGGAATTGATCCCATAACTATTCCTCTTTACCGAATGGCACCAGTAGAGCGGATTGAGTTAAAGACTCAGTTGGATGAGTTCTAAGAAAAATGATTCATTAGACCAAGTGAATCACTATGGGAAGTTCTGGTATTGTTTGTGAAGAAGAAAGATAGATCTATGAGGTTGTGTGCTGACTATCGGAAGCTAAATCAGGCAACGATAAAGAATAAGTATCCTTTGCCAAGGATAGATGACCTATTCGATTAATTGAGGGGAGCTACTCATTTATTAAAGATTAATTTTATATTCAAATATCATCAGTTGAGAATTTGAAAGTCAAACGTACACAATTCAACATTTAAGACTCAATATGGGCACTTCAAGTTCATGGTGACACCATTTGGCTTAACCAATGCACCAAAAACATTCATGGATCTGATGAACAGTTTATTCAGGCGATACCTAAATCATTTTGTATTACTATTTATGGATGACATTCTGATTTACTCCAAGTGGGAAGTCGAACATGTAGAACACTTGAGGATTGTATTGGAGACACTTAAAAGAAATTGATTATATGCCAAGTTTGAGGAGTGCAAGTTTTGGATGAAAATGGTCAAATTCATTGGCCATGTAATTTTAGTAGAAGGCATCTTAGTAGATGATAAATTGGAAGCTGTCACAAGCTAGAAGCAACCTAAGATGGTGACAGAGATCAGAACTTTCTTAGGCTTAGCTAGATGGTATAGGAGATTCATCTAAGACTTCTCAAAGTTAGCTGAGCCTATGACAAAGTTAACCAGAAAAGGAGTCAAGTTCAATTGGGATGAGAAGTGTAAATAATCATTCCAAGAATTGAAGAAGAGATTGACTTTAGCCTCCTTATTAGTCACTCTTACCCATTGTGTTGGATATGTCCTGTATATAGATGCTTTGCAAAATGAATTAGGTGTAGTGTTGATGTAAGAAGGAAATTGTAACACCCCAATTTTCAACCGGACCTCCATTCACGTTTTACCTCACGTGTGGATCGTCGTCCGTTGAAAATCGAGATGCTACTTAACATTTTTCTTCTGTCAAATTCTTTTTCTTCAAAATTAAGTTCATAACCATTAGTTCTCAAGTAAATGTCTCGATAGATGTTTTATACAAAACAAAAGATCAAAATAATTTCTCAATACATTCACTGGATTTCTCAAGACTATTTGTAAATAATGCAGCGAAAATACTTAAAAACTTGTAGTAAAACAGAAATGTTAAACATATAATATTGTTCACAAATTCAATCAACAGAATTAAAAATCAAATGAATACATGAACATTGTTTCAGAAAGATTAACAAAATACCACTTCCAATATCACCTATCCCAGACTACTTCCCCGTGAGGTATCCAATCAAAATGCGAGTCTTCTGACGTAGGTTATAGTACTCTAAGTTTAGGTGTACCTAAAAGATAAAGTGGGAGTGAGCTTGAAAGCCTAGTGGATTGTTCCTACACATCACATGCATTATACAGACCCAATCCAAAACATTACAAGCACTTTCAAACATTAGGCGTTTCAAACATTCATTTGTTTTAGTCGTAGTCTAAGACCGGAAGAGGGTTGAGATGCCTCTCTGTATTCCCTGTGATCCAATCAAATCTCAGAGGGTCTCAATATCCATCTAAAATCAATCAACACTCACATCACAGCCTAAGAGAGAGTACTTACCATGGCACTGTACCATCTCCCAAAGACTTCGAGCTGTCACAGTCAGCTCTGGTTGGGAATACCTACAATCGGCCTTATGGCTCGTCAATCTCAAACGGTGACATATAGGAGATGCCACCTCGATCCGCCTTGGGCTCGTCAATCGCACCGATACCTAGATTCTTAATAAACCATCATCTTATTTTTGTTTTACAAACGATCTCAATCACATCAAGCATCACACGATGTACTAGCAAAAATAATTCCACTATGCATGTAAGTTAACACGATAAGATGCATGAGAGAACAATAAGATCTAGATGCATATGTTCCTAGTCATGCATGCCATATTTGAGTAAATCTAAATGCAAGATCATGTCATGAACTAATTATGCATGGATTAAATAATTCATAATACATCACACATCATTAACATAAGCCAAACAATTTCAATCAATTTCCTAATAAAATTCTAATAACCTAGAACTATTCAATCAAATGCTTTGAATCTTAAATCCATATAATACATATGAGCAAGGAAGTCACGCTGTAACACCTCAACCCCCGTATCTTTAAGCAGTATACATTGCCACCGTTCTCTTGACAATGGACTTAACAAAATGGCGGGTCCGGCTGGTGCTACATTACAAGCGACACACACTTGTTCTTTTCTTTTCAATATCTCATGCCTTTGTATTAAAATTTAAGAATACAAAACTTTCAATAAAATCAAGGCAAATTAAAAAAGATAAAGAAATTCAAACTATTTTATTCATAATAGAAATTGAAAGTTCTAAACTCTTCAAAAGAACTAATAATTATAGTGGAAGTCTTCAAAATACTTTTCAATAGAAAAACATAAAAACTTTGGGTAACATGCCCTTAAAGATTCAAAAAAAAAATATAATACTGTAGAAACTTTCTAAGAAATTATCTATATTCAACAGCTCCATGGGCTCATGTTCTTGAAAAATAAGAAAGGAAGAGTGAGCACATAGCCCAGTGGATCCTTTTTGAACAACCATCTTTCACATTCAAACTCATAACACAATTATAATTCAAACACTTGCAATCACTAGGCATTTCAAACAACAATTTGTTTAAGTCGAGTCTAAGATCGAAAGGGTCTTTTATCCCTTTATGTTCTTAACTAAGTAAATAAGGCCCACTCGGCACCAACCTGTTAGTGACACATGTTGACATCAACTCGTTACACATGGTGACCCACCAGTGGTACACAACCCTCAAGTAGTTAGGTCTGAAAACCATATGACCTAACTCATATGAAAAGAACATCCATAGTGTGACCATGACCACTATGATGGTATGTGGTTATTATCTCTATCGTCTTTCATTAATTCTCATAGCATGATCTCATAAAATAAACTTCAAAATATGAAATCAAACTAAAATTCAGAATATACACTGTCAATTCATGAATCATTCATAAAACATGCATCATACTTTCATTTAAAAGCCTAAGCATGATACTAACATGACATGGATGATATGATTGTTCAAACATGAATCAAAATTGAAATACTGAAATAAACATGTAAAATTCTAGAACTTAAGTTAAAAAATCTTTGAATTCAGTGAAAATTACACAAGGATGAACATGCCATGAATTTAAATAAGAACAGAAGGGTGTTCTAGAAATCACTTCCACCTTGTGACGCTTTTCTTCCAAAATTTCGGCAGCAGTTTCCCCCGCATACTAGTGCCAATGAAGATCGCCCACTTTATTTCTCCAATTCGAGAGCTTCTCACACACACAAGAAGGAAAAATGGAAAAGGTGCAAAGAAGAAAGCTTTGAGAAAACAAGAGAAGCATTCAACTCTTATATTTTTTTGGAATGAATGAAATTATGAGCCTAGGGGGGTTTATATAGGTTTTTCAAGAGAGAAAATTAGAAAGTTTTGTGTCCTTTTATGAATAAAACACCGTAATTCTACCTAATTTCGTACTTTCTAATTTTTGGGGCAAAATAAGTATTTTTAGGAATTTTTCCGAATTTTAGAAATATTTTTCAGAATTTAGAAACTATTTTTCAAAATTTTTGAATTTTTTTTCGTATTTTTTGTTAAGTTTTCAGTAATTTTTGTAATTTAAATTTCAAGTTTTATCTGGTTCCTCGAATTTTTCTCGAGACACGCATTTGAATTTGATCAGAACCGTTGGATTAATCTCAGATAAATCAATAGAATTCAGATTTTTGATCACAGCCGTTGGATTTCCTCGAGCGCATCAACGATCATGATCTTAATCAAAATGGCTTTGATCTGAACCGTCCGATGATCCTCAAGTGCATCAACGTTCGCGATCTGATCACGTGACTTTGATCTCGACCGTCAGATGATCCTCGATCATAGTATGCAGATTTGATTTTGCGATCAACGAATCTCGTTTCGGCCACTTGATCTTCGTCGAGTTACGCACGCAGATCTCTGGCCGTTCGATCTTTCTGATTCGATGCTCTCGTGCATACGTGCAGATCTGATCTTGGCCGTAGGATGATGAGATCAGATTCCAGATCTACGGATCACAGCATTTTGAGTTTTTTTTTTCAACCGAATTTCTTGTTTTGTTTTCGGATTTTTTTTTTCCAAATCTTGATCCCAATTGACTTTCTAATCCTGTTTTCATAAAAAATTGCACATATCCTTGTATTTTTGGCTATGATATCCAATATTATGCATTATAATCATATTTTTTTCTTCCAAAAATCCTTTAGATTGGTTTTTTTATTTCTTATTTGGTTAACTAGGACTTGCCAAAATTCTCATTCGTCAATTCTGTATAATTTTCTAAGTAAAAATTTAAATTTCATATAAACTTTTCGAGATGTTACACACGCCCACCTGATTCCGAAGATTTTTAGGGCTCCCTTACTTTCTGTCGAGATATTCAATACTCTAAAATGCGAAAATCTGAAATTTAACACTTAATAAAATTATTCTAAGCTTAAATGATTTCTAAGATAATTATAAAGTCCAAATATTAATTTTCAACTAATTTAAAGGTATTCCAAAATTCTAAAATTTTATATATTTTAATTAAAATAATTTCAAAGTCCTTTGAACTTCATTAAATTAAAATTAAAATTAAAAACTTTTGTAACTAATTTCCAAGCTTCTAAGACTTATTCATTTCTAAATAATTTATTTAGTGCTAAACAAATAATTTAAAATGTTAAGACCTGAATTTGAGTTTCAGAAATAATTCTTTTATGTCCTATAAATTTTCATTCCACTTAAAATGAACTTTTATATCTAAATTTGAACTAAGTTCCAAATTATTAATTAATCATCTAAAAATTCCTAAGTCACTCCTTTTTAAGATAAAATATTAATTTTCAGATATTAAAATTTATTAAAATAACTGTTCTTCAATCTTTTAATTTTCATAACTTAAATAATTTATTCATATTTTAAATAAATTAATTATGAACAAACTAAGACTTCTAGATTGCCCAAGTTTTGTTTCTATGTTTAAATTTTTCGTGTTTTCAACTAATTGCGTTATTACAATTTTAACTTCTAATATTAAATAAAATTATTAATGTGTTGAAAGTTATTTTTCTTTTTAAATTTAATTTAAAAAATTAATTAATTTAATTTTATTAAATCAATTAATCCTCATGTTCAATATTTAATAAATAGTCTAAATCTAAGTTTATTTAATTTAAATTGTTAAATAAAGATTTTAAACTAATTTTTTCGTAATCGATTTAATTAGTTTCTATTTAAATAAGAAGATTTTAAATATTTTCTATTTGAATATTCTTTCTAATTAAAATTTGATTTTCTAATATTCGAAACATCAAATTTTCGAAGCTTTGATATTTATTTTCTAAGGACTCATTAAAATTTGTAAGCGTTAAAATTAATATTTCTACTAAAATATTTAACACAGTTTTTTAAATTTCCAAATCTCATTCCATTTTTTTCGCATCTATAATTACTAAAAATAAATTTAAAACTATTAAAATTTTAAAAATAATAAATTAAAATATTTTACCTTTCAGATCATTCGTTCTTCATCGTTTATTTGTCATTCTTCAACAACCAAATGTACACAATTTCAATCTTCTTCATCAACCATTAATAGTACGGATAGTCACCATGAATACGAGTTAGGGCTTCCTCTTATTCTTCGTCCATCAACCACAATAATGCACACACCCACAAGGATCATGATGTCACTTTCCTGTTTGCAAGCATAACCAACTCCATGGCCGTTTCATCTTCCTCTTCCATAGCCAACATTTGGCAGCTCCAACCATAATAACACCCAACACGTTGTTGGATCTTCCACCTTTCCTCACGCACAACCCAACATCAGCCATCAAATTCCTGCGTTCATTCAATTTGCAGTATGTCCAACAAACCCACATCAAAATCCCAAACTCATGCCACCAAAAATCTCTCAATTTCTTCCTCCTCTTATCCTAAATGTCCCAACCAGAAATCAAGAATCAAATCACAGCCAACATGTAACACCCCAACCCCTGTATCTTTAAGCATTGGACACGAACACCATTCTCTTGATGGTGGATTAAACCAAACGGCGGGTTGGGCCGGTGTTACTTTATAAGTGACCCACACTTTACTTTCTATTTCAATTATTTCATGCCTTGATTGTATTTAACAGAACATAACTTAAATTTAAGAATTTAATAAGGCAATAGTAAAAGAAATAACTGAAATTTGTAAACTCAATTAATTAAATAAAATTGAGTACATAATTCGATCTTGATGAAAAACTATTACAACGAAAAATTCAAAACTTGGGCAACATGCCCTTACATAAAAATTAGAAACTTTTTAAATAAAAAGAACCTAACTAATATTCATGGTCTTCATGTGATTCAATTACCTGAAAAATAGAAGGAAGGGGTGAGCACATAGCTCAGTGGATCTTTCTAACATTTAATTCATTATTTCAAT